>JAHHZJ010002661.1:0-94504 GCA_021437245.1 Aegilops speltoides
GCAAGTCTCTTTACTCATTCCGTAATACATCATCTCACAACTAACTCATTAGTTGTAATGCTTTAAAGGCTTGGTGATGTGTATTACGAGGAGGCCCTGAAGATACCTCTCCGAGCAATCGGAGTGACAAAACCTAATCTCGAAATCGCCAACCCAACATTTGCCTTTGGAGACACTGTAGTACTCCTTTATAATCACCCGATTCGTTGTGGCGTTTGGTAGCACCAAAGTGTTCCTCCGTTAGCAGGAGTTGCATAATCTCATAATTACGAGGAACATGTATATGTCATGGATAAGCGGTAGCAACATACTAAGCGATCGTGTGCTAAGCTAATGGAATGGGTCATGTCAATCAGATCATTCTACTAATGATGTGACCTTGTTAATCAAATAACAACTCCTTGTTCATGGTAGGAAACATAACCATCTTTGGTTAACAAGCTAGTCTAGTAGAGGCATACTAGTGACATCTTGTTTGTCTATACATTCACACATGTATCATGTTTCCGGTTAATACAATTCTAGCATGAATGATAAACATTTATCATGAAATAAGGAAATAAATAATAACTTTATTATTGCCTCTAGGGCATATTTCCTTCAATGGGTTGCTGCAAAGGGACCTCGGTTGATCCATCTAACTTATCGGCTTTACATGTGAATCTCCTCATTCTTGATGAGTCATTTGACTCAACTATAAACTGTTCAAAAATCAGAATGGTGAAGTATTTGCTAGATATGTTAGCACTAACTGCGAGAGCGGTTCCCCTATGAAGAAAATCTGGGTTCCCCAAAGTTGTGTTGAAAGTCTTGGTGAATGTCCTCATGACACCACACATGAAGAACGAGAACCCCGGATCAAATTCTTCATATGGATCAAATTCCTCAAGCTGGATCAAAGTCCTTATATGATTATCATCGTGCTAACAACTCTGTCTCGTGAGGGTAGAGCTAAGGGTTATGAATATGTGCATTATTCTTCAAACCATTATGTTCATAAGTCCTCAAGAATTACTCTGCTTATTCATATGCTTACCTAACCCCTCTTATGTGAAGCGAAATGGTTTGGCATCTTTGCCACCTTTCTCATATGGTGCTCGCAGAATGATGACCTCTTTGCGACCCCTCCAGATGTGGGTGGTGAACAAAAAGAACTAATCTCTTCTGCAGGGTCAGGTCTCCAGACGTGCTCTAACGTCTGAAGAAGAATTTCATTGGGGACTGACGAAATTGCTGAAAGGGCCTTGAGGCAAATCATGATGAAATGAACTTTCATTTCACACATCCTCATCTTGCTATATCATTTCTTTGCTTGATGAAATTCATCGATGAACTTGATATCATATTCTTCCTTGATGAAGCATATGAGATTGTAAGTTACACTAATTCATCTGCGGGATGATCAACCCAAAACCTTTGAATGGGTCCTCGATATTGGATGTACAAATCACATGGTGGTGACAAGAATCTATTGATGGATGCTCCCTTATCACCGTCACCTCTTAAGCATATCATCTTCTTGACAAAGGCAAAAGTCGGGTATTGGGTCTTGGTAAGGTTGCTATCTCTAAGGATAAGCACATGGACAAAGTCATGCTTGTTGAGTCCTTAGGATACAATCTCATGTCAGCCTCAATGCTTTGTGATCTTGATATGGTTGTTGTCTTGGCAAATATCATTGTGTTGTGATTATGGGTGACAATTCCAAAGTCTTGAAGGCTTTAGGAGAGAGATCGTATATTGTTGATTTCTCTCTGGGACCACAACCAGCCGTATGTCTACTTGCAAAAGCTTGGAAGGCTGGCTATGGCATCGACGACTTGGTCATGCGGGCATGAGGAATTTGAACACGCTTGCGAAGAAGAAGCATGTCATTGGCATTGAGAATGTCAAATTCCTCAAGGATCACTTATCGGAGCATGTGAAGCTGGAAAAATGACCAAGGCCAAGCATCCAGTGAAGACTATCATGACCACTACCCATCCATTGAATTGCTTCACATGGACCTCTTGGACCTAATCATTACTCAGTGGTCACTAATGATGCATCTCTATATGGTTTTGTCATTGTTGATGATTATTCTCGATATACATGGGTACACATTGTTGCCTACAAACATGAAGTGCAGGAAGTCTTCAAGCGATTTTCCTCGAGGGCTTCAACCAACTTTGGTGTGAAGATCAAGCATATCGGCGAGTGACAATGGGCCGAGTTCAAGAATTCGGTCTTGATGCATATCTTGATGTACTTGGTATTACTCATGAGTTATCGGCTCCCTATACTCCTCGGCGGAATGGCGTCGTGGGCGCAAACAGAACTCTTGTTGAGATGGCTCGCACTATGCTTGATGAATACAAAGCGCCTCGGCGTTTTTGGATTGATCAATTAATCTTGCTTGCCACATCATCAGCAGTATATCTTCACAAATTCTTCAAGAAGGCTGCCTATGAACTCCTCATGACAAGAAACCCAATGTGAGTTATTTCAAAGTCTTGATTGCTAAATGTTGGATTAGAGATCCTCACCACAACTCTAAATTTGCAAAGCACATGAAGGTTTTATGCTTGGTTCTGAAAGGACTACGCACACCTCTGAGTCTTCAACATTGTTCTTCACAAGATTGTTGACCTTTGTAGATGTGCGGTTTGATGAAACTAATGGCTGCAAAGAGAGCACCTACCTTACGTGTTAGATGAACCGCTTTTGAAGATTCTATCAAGCTCAAAGGCAGCGAGGATGTCATTCCATTGAAGAATCTCTTTGAAGAATTCATTCCTGTCCATGAAGAGCGTCGAGTGATGCACTGAAGAACATGATGAGGAAAATGGTGCTAAAGAAAATGCTGATCAAAATCCTCGGCGACAACCAACTCATCCACAGCGTTGCAAAAGAAGTGCAAGTGAAGAAGATCATCGATGACATTAGCGCACGGGTCCTCTCACACTCTCAAAAGCATCACATTTATCTAACTTTTGTGGGCACTATGCTTTTGTCTCTATCCTGAGCCCACTAAGGTAGATGAAGCATTTACGGGCGGAGTGGATTCAGGCTATGCAAGAAAAATTACATCGATTCGAGCTGAACAATGTAAGGGAATTGGTCGATCGCCCGGATCCTCGCAAGCATAATATCATTGGCACAAAGTGGATCTACGCAACAAGCAAGATGAAAATGGCCTTGTGGTGAGGAATAAAGCCACGACTAGTAGCTCAAGGCTACACAGGTTGAAGGAATTGATTTGATGAAACTTTTGCACTGTTGCTAGACTTGAGGCTATTACATATTACTTGCTTCGCTAACCATCATGATATCATCTTATATCAAATGGATGTGAAAAGTGCATTCCTCAATGGTAATCTTGAGGAAGAAGTATATGTTGCTCAACCCCAGGTTTGAAGATCCCAAGAATCGACAAAGTCTTGAGACTCAATAAGGCTCTCTATGGCCTCAAGCAAGCCCCTCGGGCGTGGTATGATACATTGAAGGAATTCTTCGTGAAGAATGGCTTCACACCGATTAACTTCGACCCTACTCTTTTACTAAATCATATGATGGTGAACTGTTTGTGTGCCAAATTTATGTTGATGATATTATCTTTGGATGTCTTGACCAGCGTTATAGTGATGAATTTGCCTATATGATGAGTGAAGAATATCAAATGTCTATGATGGGAGAGTTGAAATTCTTCTTAGGTCTTCAAATTAAATGACGGTATAATGGCATATTCATATCTCGGAGAAATACCTCAAAGATGTCTTGAGGAAATTGGCATGCAAGATTGCAAAGCGTCAAAATTCCTATGCCCACAAATGGCCATCTATGCCTTGATGAAAATGGTATTGACTTGATCACAAGGTATACCGCTCCATGATTGGTTCCTTATTGTACTTATGTGCATCTAGGCGGATATAATGCTTAGTGTTTGCATGTGTGCCCGATTTCAAGCTGCAGAAGAATCACACCATAAGGCTGTGAAGCATATTCTTGATATCTAGCTCACACACCAACACTAGGATTATGGTACCCCAAGGGCTCTGCTTTTGATCTCATTGGATATTACGACTCGACTATCTTTGGTGATCATGTGGACCATAAGTCAACATATGGCACTTGTCATTTCCTCGAGACGATCTTTGGTGCATTGGTCCTCGAAGAAAGCAGCTGCGTATCACTTTCTCTGCTGAAGCTGAATATATTGCTCTTTGGCTCATCTGTGCTCAAGCTGCTTTAGATGAAGCAAACCCTCAAGGACTATGGTGTCAGCGTGAAGAATGTGCCTCTCCTCTGCGACAATGAGAGTGCCATCAAGATTGCTCACAACCAGTTCAGCACTTTCGAAGACAAAGCACATCCAGTTGTCATCATTTTCTTCGTGATCATGTGTTGAAGGCGACATCTCCATCGAGCATGTGAAGGTGAAGAACAGCTAGCTGATATCTTCACTAAGCCCTTGGGCGAGAAGAGATTTAGCAAGTTGCGGTGTGAGCTAAATATCTTAGAATCTTGAATGTTCTTTGAAAGGACACACATCCTAACCCTTATGCAGAATTGATGACTTAGATGTGCAACACATGAAGAAAGCGTTTTCTTCAATCAATGAAGAATAACACTCTAAGTGTGAAGAAATTAATGAAGAATTTGATTCTCGAACCCTCGACAATTATGCAGCGGTATGCGAAACCATCATTCTTATCTGGTGGGTCACGCCACCACAAAAGTTGAAAATCTTCAATTTGAGTTTTCCTCATTTTTGAAAGTCTTGAGTTTTCAAATTCTTCAACTTTGCAAAATCTTCACTATTTCCGTCATTTTTCTTCATTGGCTATATATATATGAGTTTATGTCCTCTCTGACATTCACTTATTACTATTTCTTCAAGTTGTGATTTACGCTAAGTGAATGTGATCGGACCCTTCCCCTCTATGCTACACTCAACCCAATCTATTCACAAATTCTTCATATGCGTTACGATTGAAACTTCGTTCAAAGTCTTCTTTGTGTCCTTGTCGGTTGAAGAAATTGCGACGAAATTTTAAAACAAATCTTATCCAGATTTTCGGTTTTACCGCTCAAACCGTTCCGCATCCCACGATGCATTATTTTATTCACCCACGATCTTACGATCTCATACACGATGCGTGGGTGACACATGTCAGCGTGAAGAAGAAAGGGCGAGGGCATGTTAGTCCCAAAATCTTGAGTGAACAGTTTTTACGTGGCTATAAATACCTCTCTCCCTTCCTTACTTCATTTACTCCGCTCGATCGCTGTCTCGCTCGAGCTCTCCTCAAACCCTAAGCGCCGCCGCTTCTCCATCGCCGCCCGGTGAGGAAGAGCTTCCTTGCCTCGACCTCGTCGCCGTCGTACTTTCGCGCCCGGCTGCGGAAATCTTCATTCCGCCGCCGCCGTAGCTGTCTCCCTCTGCCAAGTTAGGGCGTGGGAGATCTAACAACGAACTTCATCGCTGTTCATCTCTGTTAAATCGTGTTCTTGATTCGGGTAATTAAAGTCACTTTTATTACTCGCTTTGATTCTCAAATTTTTACGAAAATCTTCAAAGGTGTTTTATTCTTCAAATCCTCACATATGAACACCTCACACCTTTGTATGCTCTTGATCCATCTCTCTAAGCACTCATTTCTTCAAGATTCCTCAATTGTGCGGATTTTCAATCTGTACAACTCTGGAACCTAAGACAAGAGCAGCTTAGTGAAATTCCTCAAGGCTCAATGGTCAAATTCCTCAAAACTTGTCTTTTGAAAATCTTACGAGAAGCATATGACCTCTCCAAATTCCTCGCACCTACACTCTGTTCACGGTACTCATGTCCATTCTTGAATCACTAGGTTCTCATCAACTTAACTCATTTGCGGCGTTCCTCGAAGAAAAACTGCATACTTCTTGAGTGTTCAATTGTTCAAATTCCTCATCTGAAGAAAATGGCTGAAGGAAAGAGACCACGAGAAAGGAGGAAAAGCAGGAGGTCATGGCTGCTTCGAGATCACGATGAAATATACAAGGATTATTGCACACTGATGAAGCCAAGTTTGGCAAAGAAAACAAGAATCAGCGCAAAGTCGCATTGGAGGATTGAGCGAAGATGGGCACGAGAATGGAGGAATATCGATATGTTACTCCAAAGTACATGAAGAAATTAGCCTTAAATCCTCCATGCCCAAGAGCTCCATTGGCTTTGGCCAAGTCGCTGATCCCACTAGCATCAAAAGTGGTGAAGACTTTCCTGAAGAATGGGCTAGGCGCCAAGCAAAATTGGCAAGACAAGCCAAGGAGGCAGTGAGGACATTCAATGAGGATTCTGCCGCTGCTGCTGCTGCTGAGACCTCGGTCAAGCCGAGGAAATCAATGCCGAAGAAGCCTGCTCATAAGCCAAGTGCTTCACCATCAGCGCCCTCACGGCCAAGTTCTCAGCCAGCGCCCTCACAGCAAATTCCTCGGACTCTGCTGCTCCACCAAAGTCCTCGGCATCTCCTCCAAGTCCTCAACTCATGTGCATCGGCTACATGTCAAAGGACTCATGGTTTCTCAATTGCTTACGGTGTCTCGTGAGTTTCTCATTTGCACCAATGTCCTCATCGAGGCCCCACTCTGCTGAAGACAAAAGCAACAGGTGGGCCGGTCCTCGGCCAAGTCCAAGAAAGAAATATGTTGCTTTCAAGTGCCCTCGATGATGAGGCTTACGATGAAGAACTTGCGAAATCATCAAAAGGCAGACAAGCAAAGGCGCGCGAGCCAAAGGAACACCTATGCCCACATACGGATCGAAGAAGATCCTCGACTATATTGACTTATGGCATAAGGATCCAAACACTCCAATGCGATCGCCTCGACTCTGGTCAAAGTCATATCTTGACCCATTTCATCTCTCAAGAGAAATGGAAGTTTGAAAAAGGCTCGTGAGATAAAGAGAGCACAAGCTAGAAAGGAGAAGCTTACGAAGAAGAGCGTTGTCGGTGACACACGAAGAACTTCTCAAGGCTCAATCTGAGATCAAGCCCTCGGCAAAGATTTGATGCATAAAATGCTGATTGGCAAGGAGCCAAAGTGAGATTAAATCAATTTGTGAAGAAAATGACAAGCTATTGCAGCCCCATCGCAACAAGAAAATCCTCGGTATAGACTCTGCTCGGCCTCTTTGAAAACTGTATGCCCTGCTGATGACTTTCAGCCTTGATGAGAATACAAGTTCGAGGATGATGACTCCATCCCAGCCATTGAAGAAATTCGGGCATCCACTAGTGGTGCGCTGAAAAGCTGAAGAGATCGAGGCAAGCTGCACGATTGCGCTGAAGAAATGAACCAGATCCTCGGCTCCTCCTGCGCCAACACCAACTCAATTCTTCCTTCTACTTATGAAGTGAAGAAGACCAAGGCTGAGAGCGAGCTGCGATGAAAAAGGAAGGCATCAGCTGCGTCAATTTCTTGACCGTGAAGAAAATGAAGCCGATGATCAGCTTCGCTCGAAAATCCTATTGATGCCGTTCGATTTCCTCCATGTCATCTAAGAAATTGTTCCTTATGGAGAAGACTACAAGATCCCAAGCGGATCGATGAAGAAAATCATTCTGCTGCTACTTGAGCAGTTTGATGAAAAATTGAAGTGGAAGCATTCCCTTCAGCGCTTGATCGTTCCTCACCTATGCCTCGGTTCACGGTGAAGAGGCTGGTGTTGAGAAGTGAAAAAGAAGATGAAGATGTGGATATTGGATGCACTACACGGTGATGAGCGATGACTTTTGGGAAAATCGGCATCCCAATACTCCTCTCTTCACTCCTATCAACAAATTCCTCGGTCCCGGCAACCCTTGTTCAAATGGGCTCTGAAGAAACTCATCCCACATTATGCATTCATGAAGAAATTCCAGCCGCTAGTCTTTGAAGAACTTCTTCTTTGTTGATCCCCAAACTGCACAAGAAGAGGAACGAGAAATTCCTCGACTGAAGCTTTTGAGATCGTCATTCACGAGGTTGTGTTGCAAATCATGACACTCCTCTGCCCAAACCGAAGAATCCGTTCTCTAGCAAGCAAAATTCAAAATTTGAAGACTTCTTTTACGAGCATGTGTTCTTCTTGATTACAATCCATATGACTCTGCTCGCATAAGGAAGAGGCGTTTACGGACTGCTACTCAAGCCAACTTCTATTCCTCGGTGCTCTTTGAAAAGGACAAAATCTTGATCATGAACATATTCCTCATGTGGATATGGAATCTCTGCCGTGCTTGAGCGGTCCTCCGAGTTATTCACGATGCGGGACTCTTGAACCTGCATTGATATACGTGATTGGAATGAAGAACTCATTCTTTAGTTCTATGCCACTTTGCATATCACGGAGATCTTTGAAGATGTCAATTCATGGGTGCTGGATTGGATGACGAAAACACTCACTATAAGGCACCGGCAACTGAATTGCCCGTGTCCTTCCTCTTGATCCTCCCCATGCGATTACGCGTTGCATCTATAATGACCATGATGACAGATCATTATATGCAAGTGCTCATGAAGCCTTTGAAGCGGGGCAGGCCCCACGAACCAAATTCCTCGTCAAGGAATTGCTATATGCCTCGGATGTCTATCGCATCTGACCAAGACAATGAGTCCTATCAAAGGCCACGACTCAAATGATGAAGATGTCGTTGGCATCATGAAGAACATGCTTTTCAACATCATTCATGGCGTTCTGTCAACTTCCATGATTTCTTCATGAGGACTCGGCTAATGTTGCTATGTCACCTTTTGATTTGAAGCCCTATCGCCTTGGGTTATGAGATTCATAAGGCAAGATCTTCCTTTGAATTACAAAGGTGACACTCACGAACCATGGTAGCTACTTGCCGCCCATTGAAGTACTCAGCGACGGTTTCATCATCGATGATAAGGGCAAAGGCAGCTCTTTGTGATCGATGAAGGCACTTTCGTCCATTGGATGGTCAATTCGTCTAGCTACATCTTACTCCACCAATGGCGATTACGCAACACATGACCTGCCATAAATACATCAGCCAAGCAAAAGCCTCAAGCAACGGCTCCCAGGGTGACGAGTGGCGTGAGTTACTCCTCAGTCTTCATCAGAAGGTTGATCTCAATCACAAATGGGTGAAGCATCAGTTTGCTGCAATTCTTCACAACATGACCTCAACCCATAATGCAGTGAAGAAAAATCAGTATCACATTCATGAAACCCTCAACCGCTTTGGGCTGTTCTCACTCATGTATATTCAGCGGAAGAACTAAAGACCATGGGTCTCGGGAAGCATTTGGTAGTGCGCACCACCTCGAAGAAATTCAAAGAGTCAAAGTTCTGATCGGTGGCGATTCTTATTCTTCATCGCGTGGCCCGATGAGCATGAAGATTTGGGCGACAACTGCGGCAGGCCCTACTTGACGAACAAACCCGACAACATGGCGCTCCTCCATCGACTTGAAATTCTTGAGCGTTAGTCCTCGGTTCGATCCTTTTGGTCATTTGATGACAAAGGGGGAGAAATCTGAGTTAGTCTTCAAGCGGGTTTATATTATGGCTGGTTTTGTTAAGTTACAACTCTCGTTCTTCCGAAACCTTTTATTGGATCGAGTTGTAATCTTAAATCCGATGGTGCCCTGATACTTTTGGACGGTGCATTGTGCTCGACTTTGATGCCTTGTGCTCGATACTTTGATGTGTTATTCGCATGCTTATTCCTCGTTAATATTATTGCACGCATCTTGAATCTCATCGGGCACCATATTTCATCATGCATTTCAAATTCTTCATATTATATATCAAATCGTGTATGAATTACAAGATATAGGGGAGATCTCCATGATTCAATTCTTCAAATGTGCATTGCCTCAAAAGCAAATTCCTCACTATGCACATATTAGGGGAGTTCTTCTATATCTTGCAATCAAATTCCTCAATATCGATATTTACACTTCATATGTTAATCCCGTTGAAAACTTAACCTATGTTGTCATCAATCACCAAAAGGGGAGATTGTAAGTGCATCTAGTGCCCTTAGTGATTTTGGTGTATTGAAGACTTATAGGTTAAGTATTGATCGTTGTGAGTGTACACAGGTCTATAAGTCTATGAGGAGTTTGATATTCTGAGAGAAAGTCAACCCCTAAGAATGAAGTACTTGTTGAAGACTTTGATATTACGAACACTTTACGAAGACTTTGAAAGTGAAGAAATTGGTGTGACCTTGAAGACTTGGTATTCATTCGAGGAATATGAGCGTGAAGACTTTTGTTTTCGTAGTTCCATTTTCTCTTTCTTGAGTCATAGGAAACACCGTCTTTGTTAAAGGGGTTGACGAAATACTAAGGAAAAATTTCCATGTGATGCTCAACTCAAAATCCTACACCTAGCAATCCCTTGAGTGAAGCCATTGGAAATCTCATACAGATTCAGTCAATTTCTTGATGTGAGAGCGCAGTTCTTACAGTCCTTGAGGACTTTCTCTAGCGAGGAGTTAGGAATTCGCCGGTCTTGAATTGCCTACGATGAGAACATGATAGCCTTGAGAATTTGAGAGTCAAATTTCCGACCGTTCTTTGTCTTCTTGTGGCTGTCAAAATATCTTATCCACCTAACGGTCATATCATTGAAGGGCATTTATGTCTTATCATGTCGGGCTGCTCCCTAGGCTATAAATAGCCGCCCCTACAACCACTAGCTGGTTGGCTGCTCGAAGAACTTGACACTTGTCATCTGAGAGCAACCCATCCTCCAGGGACTTTGGCGAAAATCATCAAGTGAGAAAATCCCAAAACCAAACCCGCACAAACCCAAAGTGATTGAGCATCACTAAAGAAATTGATCTGCGTGGATCCGGCGCTTATTACCTTTGAAGGCGTGCTTCTTCCAGACGGTTAGGCGTCAAGGTCTAAACATCAAGAGGAATTGTGGATCGCCGAGTGACCAAGTCTGTGAAGGTTTGGAAGTCACGAAGACTTACCACAGTGATTGGGCCGAGGCTGCGTGGTCTTAGTTCAAGGAGAATCTGGTGAGGACGGGTGTCTGAGTTGCGGCTCGAGGTGGGTGTCCGGGACTGCGTGTCCTCGAGTTTAAATACTCGGCCGCTCAACCGGATGTACAAGCTGAGACAGCAGTTGGAACTGGTTTACCAAATCATTGTCTTCACCAACTAACTGGTTCTATTTCCTCAACTCTTTCATTTCCTCATTCTTGTGTTGTATGTTGTTCATATCGTGCTTGAAG
This sequence comes from Aegilops speltoides, assembly GCA_021437245.1. NCBI lineage: Eukaryota > Viridiplantae > Streptophyta > Magnoliopsida > Poales > Poaceae > Aegilops > Aegilops speltoides. Next base: position 11,225 of record JAHHZJ010002661.1, read on the forward strand.
ACTTTGGTGAAGACTTTCACAAATTCCTCAATTCAATTTCTTGATCTGTTCGTCTTCATCTTGTTATCCTATGTTTACGCTTTCTGTACTCTGTGCCAGTCTTCATTTCATCATGATGACTATGTTTGTATCCTGTTATGTTTACCTCTGAGTACTTATTCCGCTGCAAGTAGTTCTTCGCTAAGGAATTTCCTCACCGGCAAATTCCTCAGTGAAGAATTCATAAAAATCGCCTATTCACCCCCCCCCCTCTAGTCGATATAACGTACTTTCAAGGCTTAACTTCATTCGCCCATTCTACATAGGAATGATGTACCAAAGTGAGGTGTTACAACAGCTTGAAATGCCATAGAACTTCAACACTTATAGCACACGCCTATTTGAAATGGAAAACATTTTGCTAATTGGGGAGTGGTTTATTTTAATGGTCCTCTTATTCTAGAATCATCGGGCTTCGGTAGTCCCATCTTTGGCAACATGCTCACGAAAAATCTTTGGGTGGTAAGCCTTTTGTTAGCGGATCCATAAGCATATGCTTCGTTCTTATATGTTTAACATCAAGCTGTTTGATCTGGATTCTATCTTTCACAACCACGATACTTTATGTCAATGTAATGCAGCATTACTTGACTGTTGTTACTTGTATAGAAAACTGCTGGTTCATTATCGCGATACAATAAAATTGGTTTAGATATCTGTCAACCACTTTAAGTCGAGAATAAAATTCTTTAGCCATACAGCCTGCCGGTGGCCTCATAACATGCTACAAATTCTGCTTGCATCGTAGATCCGGCGATCAGCGTTGTTTGGAGCTTTTCACGATATAGCTCCTCCAGCGAGTGTGAATATATAACTTTGGCGTGGATCTCATACTATCCACACACCGGCAAAATCAGAGTCGAATAACCAACAATTTCTAGGTTATCGGTTCTTTTATATGTAAGCATGAAATCCTTAGTTCCTTGCATATAACATAAGACTTTCTTCTTGACCTTCGATGGTCGGTCTGGATTTGATTGGTATATGCCAAGCACCCGGTTACAAAACATAAGTGCAGGCGTGTACACACTTGAGCATACATGATGCTTCCAACAGCTGAAGCATAAGGAACCGACTTCATTTGATCAGTTCCACATCGGTTCCTCGGACATTGAAATGTCCCAAACTTATCGCCCTTAACTATAGGAGCAGGTGAGGGTGAGCACTTATGCATATTGAATTTTTTCAGTACTCTCTCAAAGTATGCCTTTTGAGATAGTCCTAACGTTCCTCTAGACCTATCTCGATGAATCTCGATGCCAAGGACATACGAGGCTTCACCAAGATCTTTCATATCAAAACTGGATGACAGAAAATTCTTGGTCTCATGCAACATATCCTTATCGCTACATGCCAATAATATGTCATCAACGTATAGGACTAAAAATGTGAACCTCCTGCCTTTAAACTTAATGTATATGCAGTTGTCGACAACATTTTCGGTGAAACCAAAAGTTTTGATAATTTTATCAAACTTGAGGTACCACTCTCTTGAAGCTTGCTTCAAGCCATAAATTGATTTCTTTAGACGACATGCTAAATGTTCCTTCCCTTCCACAACAAAGCCTTCTGGCTGAGCCATGTAAACGTTTTCTTTTAAGTCACCATTTAGAAATGCCGTTTTAACATCCATTTGGTGTAGTTCTAGGTGGTAATGAGCTACTAAAGCCATTATGATTCTAAAAGAATCCTTGGTTGACACAGGAGAGAAGGTTTGCTTATAATCAATGCCTTCTCTCTGTGTATACCCTTTTGCCACTAGCCTTGCCTTGAACCGTTCGACATTCCCTTTGGAATCATACTTGGTTTTGTAGACCCACTTGCAGCCTACTTTCTTAGCTCCATCTGGAACTTCTACTAAGTCCCAAATGTCATTTGAGCACGTAGACTTCAACTCGTCTTCCATGGCAACCAACCACTTGGACGAATTTTCGCTTTTAATGGCTTCCTTATAAGAGGTTGGATCCTCCACCTTTCCCAGATCATTCATATCCTCAAGCAAGTATGTGATATAATCATCGATATGGCTTTCTTTCTCTCACGGCGTGGCTGCCTTACGGGAGGAGGTGGTGGAGGAGCATCATTGTTCGAGGTCATCTTCATTATCATTGGTGATCCTCTTCACCTTACGGATTGACATTAGTCTCAGGATCACCATTAGCCTCAGGACCTGAAGTACTAGATTGAGGATTAGCTTGAGATGTGACTACACTTTGTAGTGGCAAAACAATCTCTTGAATAGTCGGGGATGGGACACACACCCGTTTCTCCTCAAGATTGATCTCCCTTATTTGGTGGCCGTTATCCTCAAAAATCTTGCTTGTCGAGTCTCCACATACTTGGTGGTGTGACTTGGACAATAGAAGCGATATCCCTTTCCCTATGAGGGTATCAATGAAGAAACAACTAAGCGTCTTTGGATCTAATTTCTTAAGTTGTGGATTGAAAATTCTAGCCTCGTGGGACAACCCCATACGTAAATAGTTCAAGCTCGGTTTCTTTCCGCCCACATCTCGTAAGGTGTGTTGGTGCTGCTTTAGTAGGGCGAGATTTAGCACATGTCTTGCTGTCTTTAATGCCTCCATCCATAGGCTGGTGGTAAACTTGCATGGTGAGCATGCTTCGCACCATGTCCATAAGTGTGCGGTTTGGCGTTCAGCCACGCCATTTTGTTGAGGTTCACGGGCATTGAATCTTTGGCGACAATTCCATTCTCGAGAGAAACTTGGCAAAAGGTCTGGAATTTGCCCATAAGGAGCATGCCTACCATAATACTCTCCCAGCGATCTGATCGTACAACTTTTATTTTAGCGTTTAGTTGGTTCTCAACTTGGCTTTGAACACTTTGAATTTGTCCAAAGCTTGGATCGATCACGTATGGGATAAATATATCCGTGTCGAGAAAATTAAATGCATGAAGGTAATGAGCGAATCAAAACCATCCATAGACTTAACATTAAGGGGTCCACATATGTCGGTGTGTATGAGTTCAAGGACTCCGTGGCTCTTACCGCTCCTTTCTTAATCGTTTTGCGTATTTGCCTTTTATACAATCAATGCATTTATGCGCATCGAGAGAAGTCTAATGGAAGGAGTACATCATTTTTAATAAGTCTTTCAATTCTCCCCTCGAAATGTGGCCTAAGCAGCGGTGCCACAATTTGAAGAGTACTCATACCCTTCCATTTCTTCTCGATATTACATACATCACTCACATGCGAGGATAGAATCATTCAATGATAACACATATAATTGGCCTCCTCGGCGCTTGAGGCCTCGTTCTTATTACAATAATTCAAAACAAATTGTTTGTTCCCAAACTTGCTCTCAAACATGTTATCATCTAGGCAAGAGGCAATCAAATTCCTACTTAAGGTAGGGACATAAAGAACATTATTTAAATGAAGGCGGAAGCGGTGTGTAGTTCTAAGGTGATTGACCCTATGGCTTCAACATCAATTTCGACTCCATTTGCCACCTTAAGTCTTCTTGCCCCCCTTGCCATGGTTTGGATTATATTTGAGTCCTGCATAGAATTGTAGCGTGAGAAGTTGCACTGAATCAATCCACCAAGAGGTACTAGAGTAATCAACATATAACATTTCATCAGCGAAAGTAATTTCATCGATACCTTTCTTCATCAACCATTTGAGAAATTCTGGACAGTCTTTCTGATAATGACCCTCATGCTTGCAGAAGTTGCACTTGTTTTCGTTAGGCTTATCATCCACCTTCTCCTTTGCTTTATATGAGGTTGATGAATGTTTCTTAAGAACTTCTTTTGTGGCTGTTGCTTAGAAGAGCTTGCTCCATCATGTTTTCTCTTGGAGGAGCCAACCAAAAGGCTTGGTCCTTTCCTTGCCTCTTAATCCTCTCTTCTTCCTCAACAATTCTTGGAGATATCTCATGATTGTCCATTTCTCTTTAAAGAGTTATAGTTAATCTTGAATTGATCAAACTCTTGAGGGAGGAGTCCAAGATCATGATGACAAGGAGATTGTCATTGAGCTCACATTGTAATGCCTTCAATTTGTTACAAGCATTCACCATCTTTAAAATGTGAGCCACGACATCACCATCATTATTATACTTCCCAAGGAGCTTGTGAAAAGTTCATGTGCATAAACCTTGTCAGACCTTTGAATTGCTCCTCGGGGCTGCCATGAATTCCTTAGGAGTATCTTTCTTGGGTAGTGCCCCAATTATGTCGGTGAGATGGATGATCTCATCACAAGCATAACAATGTGATTTGACTTTTCCCATATTTCCATCTTGGAATCATAAGTTTTCTTTAGTTCAGCATACCCGTGACACCAGCGAGTTGGAGCCACGGGTTTATCCTCCGTAAAGCATAATCAAACTGATGGGCGGCTAGGCATAATTCCATCGAGTTCTTGAGCGAGGAAGTTACTACACATCAGCGGTTCGACGATGCAAGCAGCGGAAGCTGTAATGGACATGAAAGAGTTTTATGAGTAATTGACATGAATATGAAATTTTCGTTGGCAAAATAAAATAGACATGCCATGTATTTTATTTCAACTCCATGTCAAAACACCGTTGGGCAGAAAAAACATGGAATTAAAATGTCATAAGTCTTTGACTCATAATAATAAAACAACGTTGGTCGAATTAAAATCGAGTCATTTTATTCTCAATTTAGACATCAACATAAGAAAAATATTATTATTTTTGATGTCTAAAAATTCATCATACAAACACATAATAAATTCTGAACAAAATATCTCGTTGGTTCAATTTTACCCAGAAGAACAATGTGTTCATTATATTTTTAGGAATTTTCTGTTTTAAACAGTGCAAAACATAAAAGATCTTACAGTGCACTGGAAAACACAGAAAAAACGCGAAAATACCCACGGTTATACAGCGGCCCAAAACCCAGCAGTGAAAACCGTAAGGAGAAAAACAAAAAAAACGCGCTGGGCTAAGTCAACCTAGGCTGAATCCCGTGGCCGAAAATGGCCCATTAAGTGCTTGCGAGGCCGGCGGAGCAGCGTTCTTGTGGTCGTCGGATCGAGCCGGCGACTGGATCGCCAAATCCGACCAAAACAAGCGGCTGGGTCAAACCCTATCCATTTCTTCCCTCCTCGATTCCCACACTCCTTTGGCGGGCGGCGGCGTTCGGCGGCCCGAAAAGCGCTGACGAGTTTGTGGCGGCCAGGCTTCGGCCATGGCGGCGGTGGCGGCTGCGCTTCGCCGGAGGGCGTCGTGAGGTGAATCCAGCGCTCCCCGTCGAGCGTGGCCCGACATCCGTGCTCATGGCGCATTAGGGGAGGAGGGACGCCGGCCACCGCGACATGTGGGGCGACGGCGACGAGCTCGTCTAGTCAAGTGGCGGCGGTGGCGGCTAGTAAACGTTCCGTGCGTCGCTCCGTGGGAGGCGACGGCGTCGCGGCGTCTCCGCCCTCGCACCACGTTTGAGGCAGTGCGGGCCCCAAAGAGAAAGGCGGCTACGCGGCGCATTAGGTGAGCCTATGCCTCATTCTTCTCCAGTTCGTGTACATGAGTTGCTTGATGTGGGGAAAAAGCAATCCTAATTTCAGAATTAGGGTTCTACCGAATTGGGGAAAAAACTAGGGTTCTTGAACAAGGGGTTTGCTACTGTTGATGTACGTGTATCCCTCTGCTTACTAACTTGATGTCCAAAACAGAAACAACACTTAAAAAACAATCAATCTTAATTAGTAGAAACTTAATCATGAGCATTAATTCTCCAGAAGCATAAGTAAACTGATTAGGCATAACAGGCAGTAGAGATCCGTGACATGATGATTTACAGAGGGGCATCAAGACAGTAGCATGCATATTTGGGCTACCAGGGGCTGAAACTTTCAATCTTGATCATGAACCATGAACATGTCATTGATCTAAACATGATAGTGATCTACTGATCAACAATAAAGGGATCTATTGCAATCAAGATTGGCGAGTGATACCATTGTTGGAGTTATTATGCATCTATGAGATGCCATTAGCAGAATCTAATTGCACCTAGATCACCTCACAACATGAACAAAGAAGGGTTTAGGGTTTCTTACATGTCACGGGAGTGGACATGATCGCCTGCTCGGTGCAGGCGTGATGCGAGAGTGATGTAGTCAGTAGAGGTTCTCCTCGACGTCCTTCAGGACGCCACCGGGACTGACCGGGGACGGCGGAGGCGGCTGGCTTAGGTCTTCCCGTCGCTGCAGCGCTCCCCCTAATCGGATGGGGTGAGAATATCGGGAGGAGAGTAACCTTCGTGGTGTGATCGCGCAGGTGGCCAGCTCTCTCTCGTATCCTTTTATATGGCGCTGGCGACAAGGGACCCAAAACCTGAGTTGGTTTTTGGCGCCCCGATCGGTAGCGTTAGTTACGATCGAGGTTCACGTAAGTTGATGCGTGGACCCCTTCATATCGTCATCCCTTCATTTTTTTATGTTAGACTAATAGATCTAATCTAGCTTGTTAAGCCGTCAGATCAAAACCAACAATGTACAGTATGATCCTGCTGCCGGCCATCAAGATTGTTATGAAGCACCGCATGCTCGCGGTTTAATGGTAACATAGGGTTCGATCATCTAGAATCTATCTTCATGTGTATAAGATTAAGACGATCTTTGATGAGAAGAAACAAAATGCTTGTAGTTAATTAAAAAAGTAGTTATACACTTTGACTTTGTTCCACAATAATTTTCTCTCTCCTCTAACCTCTCTCTTATACAGCAGCAGCATTTTACCGAGCACCTTGCGTGCATTCGCCCTGCACACCGCCGAGCTCGAAGCTAGCATCACGTGATGGTGCTAGCTGCACCGCAACCACCACAGCCATGCGTCGCCGTCGTCCCTCGCCACCTCCGCCCAGTCGCCCACCCCTTCTTTGCCATGGCGCGCGTGACGAGAGGCTGGTTCAGCGAGCACGAACAGGAGCATCACCGGACCGAACACGGAGGCGGAGCTCTCCACAGTGGAGCCCGCCCATTGTGGAGAGCGTCAGAAATTCGCCCGTCGCGCCGTGCGGCATCTCTGCCCACCTGGACCACATGCATGCCACGAGTTCGACGCTCAAGTGTGCATGGTGAGCTCGGTCCAGTCCGTGAACGGAACGTGGTGAAGCTGCTGTTGTGCAGCATGACGAGTGAGGAGAGGACGGCGTAGCGAGCCTGCTGCTGATCTAGGAGCACCTCTCGAGCGAGAACGGCGGCGCGGAAGCTGGGCGAGCTCGGATGGCCGGAGCGGTACAAGATGGACGGACGGGGACGGGAGGGAGAAGGCGAGCTCGATCTTCTAGGGCGGCCCCTGCTTCGAACGTGGACGCAGCGCTGTCCGACATCCCATGCATCCACGCGCGGCGGGCAGCGGCACGAAGCGGAGGCGAGCAACAGGTGCAGCAGCACGGGCGGGACTCGGGAGCCCGGCCAAGTCCTCTGTGGCCGTCGCCGTTGGTCTGCTGCACCAACACGGCCGCTGCTTACTTGCGCGGCCGTGTACACCGGGATCAGCAGTGGTGTTTCGGCGTCCCGGCCTCCGCGCGCTCCGTGCCATCCGCTCTGTGCCTGCGGCCGTCCTCCGCGCTCTCAATGCAGGTGGACTGGCATCCTCACGACCAGGACCAGAGCGAGGTGCGCGGGAGGAGGCGTCGTTGCCACAGACGAGCCGGTGGTGCGCCGCCGCACACCTTTCTACACGCTGGATTGGAGGGAGGTCATGCCTTGGAGGATCTCCAGTGCGGGGCACGGTCGCCGGCCTTTGGGATGACGGCCGTCGGGAATGGCGTTGCGCGGCCCAGGAGGACGCTGGTGGCGGAGCTCACGCTAAGAGCATCTCCAGCCGTTCGCCCCCCAGGGCGCTCAAAAAGAGCCGCCTGGTGGCGAGCGCTAGATTGACGTGTGGGGGCGACCTAGCTCCCAGTCGTCGGCCCACAGGTCGCCCCGGGTTCGGCGATGCTCCGTACAAATATATGCGAACTTGGCGATTTTTGTACGAACTCGGCGAAACTTCATTGAAATTTGTAAAAAAAAACATGCAAACTACACTTAACTACACCTAAACTACGCCAAACTAAGCCTAGCCGCCACCGCCGCCGCCGTCGCCGTCGTCTACATGCCGAGAAGCCTGTAGAAGCTGGTGTAGTCGCCGCCATCGCCATCGTCGTCGTCGTCGCGCGGCTGGCTTGGGCCGGCGTCGTCCCTGCTGCAGCCCTGGCGAGTCGCCGGCCTTGATAGCCGTTGGGCGTCGGCCTCGTCCTCCTCGCCGCTGTCGAGGGCGATGGCGCGCCATCCTCGCGCCCAGCTTCAGACCTGGAGCTCGCGTCGCTTGGCGCTGGCGGCGTACCTGCTCCGGACGTAGTCCTCCTTTGCCCGCGAGGCGGACTGCGTCGTCGGGGCCGTCATCTCTGTTGAGAGCGTTGCGAAAAAAAAAAAATTCCTACGGTTTCACCAAGATCCATCTATGAGTTCATCTAAGCAGCAGTGATAGGGTGCATCTACATACCCTTGTAGATCGCGGCGGAAGCGTTCAAGAAGCGGGGATGATGGAGTCGTACTCGCCGTGATCCAAATCACCGATGACCAAGTCTTTGAGCGGACAGCACCTCGCGTTCAACACTGCGTGCGGGCGGATGGCGTCTCCTCCTTATTGATCCAGCAAGGGGAAGGAGAGGTTGATGAAGATCCAGCAACCTGACGGCGTGGTGGTGGATCTGCGAGGACTCGGCGAGGCCGCCAATCAATTGCGGGAGGAGGAAGAGGTGTAGCAGAGGGAGGGAGGCGCCAAGACTCAGGGTGCGGCTTCCCTCCCTCCCCCCTCCTTTATATAGGCCCCCAGGGGGGGCGCCGGCCCTGGAGATGGGAATCTCCCAAGGGGGCGGCGACCAGGGGGTGGAGTGCCCCCTAAGGCAAGTGGTGCGCCCCCCCCCCTAGGGTTTCCAACCCTAGGTGCAGGGGGCGCACCAGCCAACTAGGGGCTGGTTCCCCTCCCACATCAGCCCATGGGGCCCTCCGGGATAGGTGGCCCCACCCGGTGGACCCCCGGAACCCTTCCGGTGGTCCCGGTACAATACCGGGTGACCCCGAAACTTTCCCGATGGCCGAAACAGCACTGCCTATATATAATTCTTTACCTCCGGACCATTCCGGAACTCCTCGTGACGTCCAGGATCTCATCCGGGACTCCGAACAACTTTCGGTTTGCTGCATACTTATATTCATACAACTCTAGCGTCACCGAACCTTAAGTGTGTAGACCCTACGGGTTCGGGAGACCTGTGAACATGACCGAGGCGGCTCTCGGTCAATAACCAACAGCGGGATCTGGATACCCATGTTGGCTCCACATGCTCCTCGATGATCTCATCGGATGAACCACGATGTCGAGATTCAATCAACCCGTATACAATTCCCTTTGTCAATCGATGCGTTACTTGCGAGACTTCGATCGTCGGTATCCCAATACCTCGCTCGGTCTCGTTACCGGCAAGTCACTTTACTCGTACCGTAATGCATGATCCGTGACCAAACACTTGGTCACTTTGAGCTCATTATGATGATGCATTACGAGTGGGCCGAGAGATACCTCTCCGTCATGCGGATAACAAATCGATCTCGATTCGTGTCAACCCGAGACACTTTCGGAGATACATGTAGTGCACCTTTATAGTCACCCGATTCGTTGTGGCGTTTGGTACACCAAAGCACTCCTACGGTATCCGGGAGTTACGATCTCATGGTCTAAGGAAAAGATACTTGACATTGGAAAAGCTCTAGCAAGCGAACTACGATCTTGTGCTATGCTTAGGATTGGGTCTTGTCCATCACATCATTCTCCTAATGATGTGATCCGTTATCAACGACATCTAATGTCCATAGTCGAGAAACCATGACTATCTGTTGATTAACGAGCTAGTCGACTAGAGGCTTACTAGGGACATATTATGGTCTATGTATTCACCGTGTATTACGATTTCCGGATAATACAATTATAGCATGAATAAAGACAATCATCATGAAAAAGAAATATAATAATAATCCTTTTATTATTGCCTCTAGGGCATATTTCCAACAGTCTCCCACTTGCACTAGAGTCAATAATCTAGTTACATGTGATGAATCGAACACCCATAGAGTTACGATGTTGATCATGTTTTGCTTTCATGAAAGAGGTTTAGTCGATGGATCTGCGACATTCGGTTTCGGTATGTACTTTGCAAATATCTATGTCTCCATCTTGAACATTTTCACGGATGGAGTTGAAGCGATACTTGATGTGCTGGTCTTCTTGTGAAACACGGGCTCCTTGGCAAGAGCAATAGCTCGGTGTTGTCACGAGAAGAGTTTGATCGGCCCGACGCATTGGGTATGACTCCTAGGTTGGTGATGAACTCCTTCACCCAAATTGCTTCATCGTTGCCTCAGAGGCTGCCATGTACTCCTCTTCACATGTAGATCCGCCATGGCTTTCTGCTTGCGGTTGCACCGCTTCTTGCTCCACCATTCAACATATACGTATCCGGTTTGTGACTTAGAGTCATCGGATCGTGTCGAAGCTAGCGTCAGCGTAACCCTTCTGACGAGCTCTTCGTCACCTCCATAAACGAAACATGTCCTTTGTCCTTTTCGGTGCTTGAGGATATTCTTGACGCGATCCGGTGTTCCTTGCGGGATTACTTTGGTACCTTCCTACAAACTTACGGCAAGGTTTATATCAGTCAGGTACACAGCATGGCATACATATTAAATCCTATGGCTGAAGCATAGGGATGACACTCATCTCTTCTTTATCTTTAGTCGTGGTGGGCATTGAGCGAGCTCAATCTCACACCTTGCTGTCTGAGGCAAGAACCCTTTCTTGGACTGATCCATTTTGAACTTCTTCAAAATCTTATCAAGGTATGTGCTTTGTGAAAGACCTATGAGGCGTCTCGATCTATCCTATAGATCTTGATGCCTAATATGTAACAACTTCTCCAAGGTCCTTCATTGAAAACACTTATTCAAGTAGGCCTTAATGTTGTCCAAAAGTTCTATATCATTTCCCATCAAAGTATGTCATCTACATATAATATGAGAAATGCTCTGAGCTCCCACTCACTTTCTTGTAGCGAGGCTTCTCCATAAGTGCATAAACTAAGCGCTTTGATCATCTCATCAAGAGAATGTTCCAACTCGAGATGCTTGCACACTTTGTTAGCATTCTCGGGATCGACAAAACCTTCGGCTGCATCATATCTGAGTTCTTCCTTAAGATGTCCGTTAAGGAATGTCGTTTTGGCGTCCATCGCCATATCTCATAATCATAGTATCACGGCAATTGCTAACATGATTGGACGGACTTCAGCCGCTACGAGAGAATGTCTCATCGTAGTCAACCCTTGAACTTGTTGATAACCCTTAGCGACAAGTCGAGCTTTATAGATGGTAACCTTACCATCCGCGTCCATCTTCTTCTTAAAGATCCATTTGTTTTCTATCGCTCGCCGATCATCGGGCAAGTCTGTCAAAGTCCATACTTTGTTTTCATACATGGATTACATCTCGGATTGCATGGCTTCAAGCCATTTGTTGGAATCTGGACCCGCCATCGCTTCTTCATAGTTCGAAGGTTCACCGTTGTCTAACAACATGATTTCCAAGACAGGGTTGCCGTATCACTCTGGTGCGGAACGTGTCCTTGTGGACCTGCGAAGTTCAGTAGCAACTTGATCCAAAGTACCTTGATCATCATCATTATTTTCCTCTCCAGTTGGTGTAGGCACCACAGGAACATTTTCCTGAGCTGCACTACTTTCCTGTTCAAGAGGTAGTACTTCATCGAGTTCTACTTTCCTCCCACTCACTTCTTTCGAGAGAAACTCTTTTGCCAGAAAGGATCCGTTTTTGGCAACAAAGATCTTGCCCTTGGATCTTAAGTAGAAGGTATACCCAATGGTTTCCTTGGGGTATCCTATGAAGACGCATTTTTCCGACTTGGGTTCGAGCTTTTCAGGTTGAAGTTTCTTCACATAAGCATCGCATCCCCAAACTTTTAAAAACGACAGCTTAGGTTTCTTCCCAAACCATAATTCATACGGTGTCGTCTCAAAGGATTTAGATGGTGCCCTATTTAAAGTGAATGTAGTTGTCTCTAGAGCGTATCCCCAAGATGATAGCGGTAAATCGGTAAGAGACATCATGGACGCACCATATCCAATAGAGTGCGATTCTGACGTTCGGACACACCGTTCTGTTGAGGTGTTCGGTAGGCGTGAGTTGTGAAACGATTCCACATTTCCTTAAGTCGTACCAAATTCGTGACTTAAATATTCTCCTCCACGATCGATCGTAGGAACTTTATCTTTCGGTCACGTTGATTCTCTACCTCATTCTGAAATTCCTTGAACTTTTCAAGGTCTCATACTTGTGTTTCATTAAGTAGACATACCCATATCTACTCAAGTCATCGGTGAGAGTGAGAACATAACGATATCCTCCATGAGCCTCAACGCTCATTGGACCGCTTTACATCGGTATGTATGATTTCCAATAAGTTGGTTGCTCGCTCCATTGTTCGGAGAAGCGAGTCTTGGTCATTTGCCCATGAGGCATGGTTAGCATGTGTCAAATGATTCATAATTGAGAGACTCTAAAGTCCATCGGCATGGAGCTTCTTCATGCGCTTGACACCAATGTGACCAAAGGCGGCGATGCCACAAGTATGTGGGACTATCGTTATCAACTTTACATCTTTTGGTATTCACACTATGAATATGTGTAACATTACGTTCGAGATTCATTAAGAATAAACCATTGACCATCGGGGCATGACCATAAAACATATCTCTCATATAAATAGAACAACCATTATTCTCAGATTTAAATGAGTAGCCATCTCGTATCAAGCGAGATCGGATACAATGTTCATGCTCAAACTTGGCACTAAATAACAATTATTAAGGTTTAAAACTAATCCGTAGGTAAATGTAGAGGTAGCGTGCGGCGGCAATCACATCGACCTTGGAACCATTCCCGGCAGCGCATCGTCACCTCGTCGCCGCCGATCTCCGCTTATTCCGCAGCTCTGTTGTGAGTTACAAATATGAAAGCGGCACGGTATCAAATACCGGGAGTTACTACGAGTCTTGGTAAGGTACACATCAATTACATGTATATCAAATATACCTTTAATTTTGCGGCCTTCTTGTCCGCTAAGTACTTGGGGCAGTTCCGCTTCGATGACCCTTCCTTTGCAATAAAGCACTTTCGATCTCGGGCTTGGGTCCATTCTTTGACTTCTTCCGACAAGCTGGCTTACGGGCGGCAACATCCTTGCCATCCTTCTTGAAGTTCTTCTTACCCTTGCCCTTCTTGAACTTGGTGGTTTTATTGACCATCAACACTTGATGTTCTTTCTTGATTTCTACCTCTGCCGACTTGACATTGAAAATACTTGAGGAATAGTTTTCACCATCCCTGCATATTGTAGTTCATCACAAAGCTCTTGTAGCTCGGTGGGGCGACTGAAGGATTCTGTCAATGACCGCCTCGTCCGGGAGGTTAATGTCCAACTAGGACAGGCGGTTGTACAACCCAAACATTTTGAGTATGTGCTCCTTGACAGAACTATTTTCCTCCATCTTACACCTATAGAACTTGTCGGAACTTCATATCTCGACCCAAGCATGAGCTTGGAAAACCATTTCAGCTCCTTGAACATCTCATATGCTCCGTGTTGCTCAAAAGCGCTTTTGGAGCCCGGTTCTAGGCTGTAAAGCATGCTGCCTTGAGCGAGGAGTAATCATCGACACATGACTGCCAAGCATTCATAACGTCTTGGTTCTGCGGGATGGGTGCTTCACCTAGCGGTCCATCTAGGACATATGCTTTCTTGGCAACTATGAGGATGATCCTCGGGTTCGGACCCGATCCGTATAGTTGCTGCCATCATCTTTCGACTTGGTTTTCTCTAGGAGCGTTGAAGTTCATGTTGACATGGCGTTGGCCATTTGATCTACAAGGCATATTTGCAAGGTTTTAGACTAAGTTCATGATAATTAAGTTCATCTAATCAAATTATTTCAATGAACTCCCACTCAGATTAGACATCCCTCTAGTCATCTAAGTGTTACGATCCGAGTCGACTAGGCGTGTCCGATCATCACGTGAGGCGGACTAGTCATCATCGGTGAACATCTCCATGTTGATCGTATCTTCCATCGACTCATGTTCGACCTTCGGTCTCCGTGTTCGAGGCCATGTGCATACATGCTAGGCTCGTCAAGTTAACCCTAAGTGTTTTGCATGTGTAAAACTGTCTTACATCCGTTGTATGTGAGCGTAAGAATATATCACACCCGATCATCACGTGGTGCTTGAAGCAGACGAAATTTAGCAGCGGCGCAGTTAGGAGAGAACACTTTCTTGAAATTGTTATAAGGGATCATCTTATTTACTACCGTCGTTCTAAGTAAACAAGATGCATAAACATAATAAACATCACATGCAATTATATAGTAGTGACATGATATGGCCAATATCATATAGCTCCTTTGATCTCCATCTTTGGGGCTCCATGATCATCTTAAATCACCGGCATGACACCATGATCTCCATCATCGTGTCTTCATGAAGTTGTCCGCCAGCGACTACTTCTACTTCTATGGCTAAGCGTTTAGCAATAAAGTAAAGTAATTTACATGGCGTTCTTCAATGACACATGGTCATACAAAAATAAAGACAACTCCTATGGCTCCTGCGGTTGTCATACTCATCGACATGCAAGTCGTGATTCCTATTACAAGAACATGATCTCATACATCACAATATATCATCCATCATTCATCACAACTTTTGGCCATATCACATCACAAGGCAATTGCTGCAAAAACAAGTTAGGCGTCCTCTAATTGTTGTTGCATCTTTTATAGCTGCAATAGGGTTCTAGCAAGAGCGTTTTCTTACCTATGAAAAAGCCTGGCGTGATTTATCAACTTCTATTTACCCTTCATAAGGACCCTTTTCATCGAATCCGCTCCAACTAAAGTGGGAGAGCGGACACCGCTAGCCACCTTATGCAACTAGTGCATGTCGATCGGTGGAACTTTGTCTCACGTAAGCGTCGTGTAAGGTCGGTCAGGGCGCTTCATCCCACAATACCGCTGAAGCAAAATAAGACTAGTAGCGGCAAGAAAGTTGACAACATCTCGCCCACAACAAATTTGTGTTCTACTCGTGCAATAGAGAACTACGCATAGACCGGCTCAAGATGCCACTTTTGGGAGCGTTGCGAGAAAATAAAAAATTTCCTACGGTTTCACCAAGATCCATCTATGAGTTCATCTAAGCAGCAGTGATAGGAGTGCATCTACATACCCTTGTAGATCGCGGCGGAAGCGTTCAAGAGAGCGGGGATGATGGAGTCGTACTCGCCGTGATCCAAATCACCGATGACCAAGTGCTGAGCAGACAGCACCTCCGCGTTCAACACGTGCGGAGGCGGATGGCGTCTCCTCCTTATTGATCCAGCAAGGGAAGGAGAGGTTGATGAAGATCCAGCAACCTGACAGGCGTGGTGGTGGATGCAGCGAGACTCGGCGAGGCCGCCAATCAATTGCGGGAGGAGGAAGAGGTGTAGCGAGAGGAGGGGCGCCAAGACTCGAGTGCGGCTTCCTCCTCCCCCTCCTTATATAGGCCCCGAGCGCCCGGCCTGAGATGGGAATCTCCCAAGGGGCGGCGACCAGTGGAGTGCCCCTAAGGCAAGTGGTGCGCCCCCCACCCTAGGGTTTCCAACCCTAGGTGCAGGGGGCGCACCAGCCAACAAGGCTGGTTCCCCTCCACATCAGCCCATGGGGCCCTCCGGGATAGGTGGCCCCACCGGTGGACCCGGAACCCTTCCGGTGGTCGGTACAATACAGGTGACCCGAAACTTTCCGATGGCGAAACAGCACTTGCCTATATATAATTCTTTACCTCCGGACCATTCCGGAACTCCTCGTGGCGTCCGAGGATCTCATCAGGACTCGAACAACTTCGGTTTGCTGCATACTTATATTCATACAACTCTAAGCGTCACGAACCTTAAGTGTGTAGACCCTACGGGTTGGAGAACTTGAACATGACGAGATGGCTCTCGGTCAATAACCAACAGCGGGATCTGGATACCCATGTTGGCTCCCACATGCTCTCGATGATCTCATCGGATGAACCACGATGTCGAGATTCAATCAACCCGTATATAATTCCCTTTGTCAATCGGTACATTACTTGCGAGACTTCGATCGTCGGTATCCCAATACCTCGTTCGGTCTCGTTACCGGCAAGTCACTTTACTCATACCGTAATGCATGATCCGTGACCTAACACTTGGTCACTTTGAGCTCATTATGATGATGCATTACGAGTGGGCGAGAGATACCTCTCCATCATACGGAGTGACAAATCCGATCTCGATCCGTGTCAACCGCAGACACTTCGGAGATACTGTAGTGCACCTTTATAGTCACCCGATTCGTTGTGGCGTTTGGTACACCAAAGCACTCCTCACGGTATCCGGGAGTTACGATCTCATGGTCTAAGGAAAAGATACTTGACATTGGAAAAGCTCTAGCAAGCGAACTACGATCTTGTGCTATGCTTAGGATTGGTTCTTGTCCATCACATCATTCTCCTAATGATGTGATCCGTTATCAACGACATCTAATGTCCATAGTCGAGAAACCATGACTATCTGTTGATTAACGAGCTAGTCAACTAGAGGCTTACTAGGGACATATTATGGTCTATGTATTCACACGTGTATTACGATTTCCGGATAATACAATTATAGCATGAATAAAGACAATTATCAGAACAAGGAAATATAATAATAATCCTTTTATTATTGCCTCTAGGGCATATTTCCAACAATCTTGACATGCTCTGGCTTCACGAGAGCAGCCCGGCTCAGCTTGAGGCGGACGGGGAAGGAACATGAGGAGGCGGGCACCCTCGTTGATGACGAGGCGCCCGCTCTTGAGTCTTGGCGCCCGAGCAGCGTCTCCTCCGGCTCGGGCTTGACGGGGTGGAAGCGCGGCAGTGGCGGGATCGGCAGCGAGATGACCTGGCTCCATCGCGCGCGGCGTCGGAGCTACCTAGCAGATGAAGAAGGGCGGCCTGGCGGGTACTCGAGGCATGCCCGTTGCGGTCTCAATGTGGTCGAGGGCGGCGCGGAGAGTACTCGGCGCGACCGTTGCGGTCTCGATGTGGTCGAGGGCGGCCTCGAGTGCGGCTGTACGCCCCACCACTCGCGCCGCCCATTGGCGTTGAGGCGGCCCCACGGGATGACGCCGTTGGTGGAGGTGATCTGCTCCTCGCGGCGGCGTTGGAAGTACATGGTCCAAAGGGTGTGGCTGTCGGCGGCGTAGCGCGGCTTGTTCCGCTGTTCCTCCGTCGAGGGCAGCGGATCTTGAGCGATCTCGGCCTGCCGCGCCGCCCTTGAGGCACCGGGCGCGCTGGCGCTCAGCCTCCATGTGCGAAAGGATCGATATGGTTGACTAGAGGGGGTGAATAGGCAACTAACAATTTTAACCTTTTCTTTACCAATTTAAACTTTGCAACAAAATAGGTTGTCTAGATATGCAACTATGTGAGCAACCTATATGATGCAAGAACAACTAACACATAAGCAAGAAAGGGATACAACACAAGTAGGCTTGCAAGAGTAAAGGCCGCGAAATAACCAAGAGTGGAGCGGTGGAGCGAGGATATGTTACCAAAGTTCCTTCCTTTTAATGGGAATGCGTCTCTGTTAGGCGGTGTGGAGGCACAATGCTCCCAAGAAGCCACTAGGGCCACCGTATTCTCCTCACGCCCTCACACAATGTGAGATGCCGTGATTCCACTATTGGTGCCCTTGAAGGCGGCGACCGAACCTTTACAAATATGGTTGGGGCTATCTCCACAACAATTGGAGGCTCCCTGTCGGCAACCGGCGGATCTCGGGTAGGGGGTCCCGAACTGTGCGTCTAGGCGGATGGTAACAGGAGACGAGGGACACGATGTTTTACCCAGGTTCGGGCCCTCTCGATGGAGGTAAAACCCTATGTCCTGCTTGATTAATATTGATGATATGGGTAGTACAAGAGTGGATCTACCACGAGATCAAGGAGGCTAAACCCTAAAGCTAGCCTATGGTATGATTGCTGTAATGTATGTTGTGTCCTATGGACTAAAGCCCTCCGGTTTATATAGACAGGAGGAGGCTAGGGTTACAGTCGATTACAATGGTAGGAGATCTACATATCCGTATCGCCAAGCTTGCCTTCCACGCCAAGGAAAGTCAATCCGGACACGAGGCGGAGTCTTCAATCTTGTATCTTCGTAGTCTTGGAGTCCGGCGGACGATGATAGTCGGCTGTCGGACACCCCTAGTCGAGGACTCCTCGGTAGCCCTGAACCAGGCTTCAATGGCGATAAGTCCGGGCGCGCATAATGTTCGGCATTGCAAAGGCGGGTTCCTTCCTTGAATAATCGAGAGAAGATCATGAACACGGGATAGTGTCGGCTCTACAAAATAAATTCCACGTTCCACCGTAGAGAATAAAATGTACACAAGTCAATCTGGCGGCGTATTATGCGGCATGACATCCTGCTTGCTACCGGGCTTTTACTTGAATCGTTTTTATTATACCGCCTCGGCCACGTTTAGCGAGCGGTTTCCTTAACGCGTCTTGTCGAGCGAGATCGTGTTCCCCTTATTCGGGATTCCCATCAATACGGACGTGGGTAACCCAACGCGCCATTGATGGTGGCGCAGGGGATAAGCGAGTTTTACCGGGCGGTGGGGGCGCATAGTCTTCGTCGCCTATATATATGGGATAAGTTTACCTTCTCACCTCGCCTTCTTCCTCCTTTGCTTATCCATCTCCGGCGCCTCAAGCTCCAACGCCCAAGCTTGCGCATCTCGCCTCGACCTTCTCCGAATATGTCGGGCGGGAGGCAAATGGTTGGCCTCCACCGTTAAGGAGGAGCACATTACCAAGCTTCATGGCGCCCGGATACCTCTCCGGCGATATCGCGCATCGGCTGCCCGACGAGGGCAGCTCATCCCTACCGGGCCCCATGAGAGGTCGTCTTTCTTCCCCACTTCCTCCATGGTGGGCTTTCCCTCCACCCATTCGTCCAGGGGCTCATGTTTACTACAGCTGGATTTTCATGATCGGCGCGAACTTCATCCTCAACATCTCGGCGTTTATCATCGTGTGCGAGGCCTTCCTCGCATCCGGCCCCGCCGACTGTGGCTCAAGACCTTCAACGTCAAGCTGAAGGTTGTGAAGAACGCATAAGCGGAATCTTGGGCGCCATGTTGGGTAAGTTGCCCAGCGTCCTTTGGCTCGAAGGGCCTTCGTGGACTCCGTCAAGGGTTGGCAATCGGGGTGGTTCTACATCACGAGCCACCTTGAGCCCACATGGCGGCCCCGGGTTTAGATCTGGCATCCCCAGCGGCTCACCTCACTGGAAAGAAGGGCTTTTTGTGGGGCAATCCGAAGGAAGGCGAGACTCGAGCACTGCATCCGGAAGTGGTGAGCAATACGCTCGGGCTCGTCGACGTGGTCCAAGTCATGCTCATCCGCCGGATTCTCCCATGCCAAGAACGGGCATTCAATCTGTGGGAGTTTAATCCGGAACAGCACCAGGTGCTAAGCGGGCTCTTCGATACGACATATGAAGGCGCCTGGAGGGTGCTTAAGGGCGCCGAAGCCCCCACATCAGCGACGGAAGATCGCGGATTTTGCTCGCAGCATCCGACTGACGAGGTAAGTGATTCAACCCCTTTACGGGACACTCGTGGTAATCAAATTGATTCTAAGAGGGTTTCAACCTCTCTTTTCCTTTGACAGGAATGGATGGAGAAGGCCGAGCAGCTCATCAGCCCGGCTCCCATGCGAAGACCAGTGAGCGCCCGTCTAGCGGGGCTGCTGGTTCCGGCACATGCGTGGTGCCGAAGAAAAGCCAAGATGGTGGCAGCGGACTCGAAAGAGTTCCATAATCGAGGCGTCCGGCGGCGGCGGAATCCTCCCGAAGATGAGAGAAGATTCTCTCCGGAGGAGGAGAGAAGAAGGAAGCTTCCCCAATAGGGGAGGCGAAGGGTCAAGAGGAGAACTATCCCCGGACAGTTCGCCAACACCATTGAGGAGTCTGGACTAGGGGTGTCGGACAGCGGACTATCATCGTCCGCGGACTCCAAGACTCTGAAGATACAAGATTGAAGACTCCGTCCGTGTCGGATGGGACTTTCCTTGGCGTGGAAGGCAAGCTTGGCGTCTCGGATATGTAGATCTCCTACCATTGTAACCGACTCTGTGTAACCCTAGCCTCCTCCGGTGTCTATATAAACCGGAGGGCTTTAATCCGTAGGACACAACATACATTACAACAATCATACCATAGGCTAGCTTTAGGGTTTAGCCTCCTTGATCTCGTGGTAGATCCACTCTTGTACTACCAATATCATCAATATTAATCAAGTAGGGCGTGGGTTTTACCTCCATCGAGAGGGCGAACACAGGTAAAACATCGTGTCCCTCGTCTCTGTTACCATCCGCCTAGGCGCACGATTCGGGACCCCCTACCGAGATCCGCGGTTTGACACCGACATTTGTGCTTTCATTGAGAGTTCCTACGTATGCGTCACCGATAGGCAGATGGCATCTTCAACCAACAACGCTGTCGGTGAGACTTTTCTCCCGGACAGATCTTCGTATTCGGCCGCCGCTGCTGGGCTAATTAAGCAGCCATCGGAGCGGATCAGCTTCGCCCTGGCGTCGGTCGATTCGGAAGCCTAAACTTCTCGGCCAATGTCGCGGAGACTTGATCTTGACGGACTCGAGCCTGGCCAGCGCGCCGCCTTTGTGGCGATGGGCATGATCTAGCTCTGCCGCGAGCAGTGCCTTGGTAGCCCCATGAATCTGCTTTGGCCATCGGTTGAGCGATCGCCCGGATCGAGATCGGTGGATAGAAGCGCCGCCTCGGGGCTTCAACTTCCTCGGCGATGGGCGAACATTAATCTTGTCCCCATGAAACTTGTGATTCGAGTGCGGACTCCTTGCGGACTCGAACCTCCGCACCCTACCAATCAATTGGTTAGGCGCGGTTATGGAAGTCACGCCACGGAAATCTTCAACACTCGCCTTTTGGCGGCGTCCTAAATTCGCTAAAGCATCTCGTGATCGGAGAGTCTGGCGGACTATGGCGAGGATGGTTTGAAATGCAGACGGCGAAGAAATTGAGCCCTCACCACCCACTTTGTAGCCACTATCGGCGATCTAACAGACATGCTAGACTACGACTCCGGCGACATCGGCGCTATGGGCGGCGATGCGGAGCGAACGAGAACCAGCGCCTACGAGTATTTGAAGACCACCTCGTCATCGACATATATATGGTGGACACCCCAAAGGCGGGGACAGCGAAGAAGCAGCGAGGCGGACTCTTTAAAAGCAGCCCAAGCGCGGCGTCGTGGCGCCGCTCTAAATCCGCCATAGCAAGAATGGAGATTCCGGCACGAGGAGATAATAATACCCAGAGAGTGCGAAGACAATCCCCTCGGCAAGACTCAGCGCGAGGAGGATCGAAGCAAGCCCTCACGAGAGGCGGCGGAGCGAAGGTTGAGGATCATAACTATATGCCTCCCTCGAAGGCGAAGCAAGCCTCAGCGATGGCCAATTCGCCGTGCAGGATCCGTCGAACAAGGCGTTTCAAGCGCGGGCTATTACATACTGACAAATATCCTAAAAAAAAGCAGCAACATCTTCAAGCTGATCGGGACCTCTTGGCGATCGATGGACCGAGGTCCTCATGGCGAAAGTATAAACTTCGAGCGCCCTCAAAAGCTACCCAAGGCATAAGCTGCTCCCCGATTAGAGGAGGAAGCATACATACCTCCATCACGGCGCCGCGATATGGCTGACCGACCACCCGTGGTCATGGAAGGCATCGGGCCTGACCAAGACCATACCCGGCATCGCTCCAAAAGTCTGAAGCCAAGAGGCAGCGCCCGGACTTGCGAGACATATTGGAGGACAAAGCAAGACAATCCAGATCCATATCACGGATCACGTGGGCGGCCCGACCCTAGCGAATACCGTCGCGCGGATACAATAACCCGACCGGGCGAGCACGGCGAGACGGCGCTCTCTCGAGCTGCGTCGCGATATTGCTCATCTGAGGCACCGCACACCGCTATGCTTCAGCGAAGTAATGGATCATCAAATCCTGAAGGTTTAAACCCGTAAACATTGAATCCTCGATGGCACTGTGAGACCCAGCGGTTTGGATAGAAGATTATCTTCTCCACATCCATATGGCCCGGCGGCAATCTCACGCCATCAAGTATCTCCCTCAAGCTTAAGGACCAGCTCGGCATTGGCTTAACAGCTTGCTCGCGAGTCAATTGGGTGTTAGGAAGACACGGAGCCGCATTCCTTGATAACTTCAAAACGCGTATATGCGACCACGAACACCGATGACCTAAGCCACATCATTCAGCAGCGAGACGAATCGGCGGACAATTCAGACCGCGGTTCTTGGCGAAGAAAAATCAAATCGTCGTTGTGGGATCGAGAGGCCCTCGCAGCCTTCAAGCATAACATCATGACGAATGGCTAGCCCGGCACTGGGCAGGAAAAACCGAAATCTATGGCATCCCTCACATCATTAATGACCCGCTTCTGCGGCGGAGAGGATAGCTGGCTATCCGCGGTAACAATCTCCATAAAAGTTACGGCAGTCCGGATACTAAGGACAACAACGGCAGGTCGCGTCGAAACAAAACAAAGCGCCGCGTGCTGGCGACAACAAGGAGGATCGGCATCGCGCGGATTCGAGGCTCTAAACCGGTCAGCGGAAGAAGCCATTCAAAGAACCACTCGGGTCCGTCCAATTTGGACCGAATACTCGACCGCTTATGCGGATACATGGCACCTGAAAAACCAGCCAATCACACTAATAGAGATTGCTGGGTGTTCAAACAAGCGAGCAAGTTAATTGCGAAAACAACGACAAGGGGCTAAGCGGTGATGGCGAGGAGGAGACCCGACCGTAAGCGATAGAAGGACGAAGGTTTTCCCCCACAAGTGCGGACGGTGAACATGATTTCTGCGACCCATATACCCAAGAAGGAGAGAAAGCGGCGCACTAAGGGGCGTCTATGCGATGGAGCGATCGCCCAGTTCAATCCATGGTCCTCTTGTCCGATCACTTTCGATCGAAGAGACCATCCGACCAGCATCGCCATGGCGGATTCGCGCGTGCTTTTAGACCCAATAAATCGATGGATTTCACGGCGAGAGTCACGATGGGCGATGGCGTGCTGAACCTGCTTTATCGAGGATACGGTCGCCAAAATGGCATAGACCCCTCAAGATTAAACCTACAATGACAACCTTTAAAGGTGTCATACCGAGTGGAAGCCAAGCTATGCGAGCTCGATCCTGGAAGTGGTCTTGGATCCCGGATAATTTCGGGCGAAGAGTTAATCTTGACATGGTCCCGTTTACGGCGGCTATCACGCTCTGCTTTCGGACGAACGCGTTTGCAAAATTCAGCGGTGCCGCATTATGCATACCTAAAGCTCAAGATGCGGGCCCTCGTGGAGTCATCACGGTCAATGGGAATACGGGCGCTCCCTCGAGCGGAGGAACATCTGGCGGCTCTCATGGCGGAAGTCTGAGTAGCCTCTTAAGGCAATTCTCGATCCGGCCGTTAAACGGCGGATCTGCAAAAGCGCGAAGCAATACCAACCAAGACCACTGGCGCAATCGAGCATGCGTAGCAATGCAGCCCCAACCCTCGCCCGTGCATGATCGCAATAACAACACTCGCGTACATCATTACGCTTTGGAATACCATGGGCGCGAGGGGAGAGCACGATATAGCGGACCCAGTGCGTTTGACCACACGGGGCTGCAAGTGTGCCCCCCTTTTTTATTTGTATTTTCCTTCTTTTATGTACACAGGACTCCGTTAACCAGAAGCCCTGTCCGGCGGCGAACCTGCCGAACTCATGATGCAACAGTCAGGGACTAAAGAAGGCTGCGACGAACACTCAGGTGGTCTCAATTACGAGCATTAAATTCGATTATATACACCAAGTCCGCAGCTCACCTGGAGAGGACATGTTTATAGTCCAAATCCCTTGCTTACCGCACTATTTGTATCAGTCCGCTCTCCTAGCAGACTTTCTTTCATAAATAATGCAGCACCTTTTTGATTGCAATTGCATTACCTTTTATATATATATATGCTCATTATGTGGCGTCTTGCGCCCGTATATTTTAGTGCGGCCCTGTCGCGGGGCTTATGTTCCCCACTCTATGGTGTGATAAGTCCGAACACTTTCATAAGTCACGGCACCCGAACTTATAGCATTATATGAATCGGCTCGAATCATGTCTTGGGTCAATAGTTGGGTTTGCGGCTCCCGTTTTGGTGCCTTCGTTCCGTTACATCGGCTAAGGTGGCCTTTGGGAGAACCACTGCGATTGCGCCCGGTTGAGTCGGCGGCGCCTCGATGGAAAGCTAAAACGGCCCGGCATGATAAGGCGAGGCGAGTACGCTGTTAGAGAGGTTTTTCGGGTCCTTAAAGACACACGCCGCTTGACGAAGTTCGGACAATGTCAAGCGAAAGCGTGGATAAGCGCCCGATTCGGTCTTCGAATACGAGGGCTTCGCCGAAATTAAAATTATAGAATTCTATGGCTAAGTAGCGGTGTTCAAGCATTATAAGTCCGGTTGCCTTGTTACGTTGTGTTGGCGCCTCCTCGATGGACCCAACAATGGGAACAAGAGTGCTCAAGTTTATCGAACACCCGGCTTTTCGTGGCTTGGGGCTGAAACCAACGACTTGCCATCTCTCAGATTTTATAAGCGGCGCCTGAAGGTAATATTTTAAATTAAAAAGCGTTGCTCAGCGCACATGAACAAAGTTTCAGCGCCGCGAGGATAATACATAGCAAATTCACTCAAAGATTACATTTACGGGGCACTCATCCGCAATATCGCGGGCTCCCTTGAGACAGTTTTATAATACATTTTGGGCGTGCGATACTCCTTGCCGGTGGCGGTGGAGTCCGTGAGATGCTTCTCGCATCAACCTGCCCCAATGCACCTTTGTGCGGGCAAGGGCCAGCAAGCACCTTCAATCTGGCGGAGGCGCTTGATGACCTCCACCGGGGCATGCATCCACTAGCGCCGCCTGCGAGGCCAAAAGTAGCTCGAGGCATGGCTTGTCGAGCCACGGCCGGACTATAAGGCCCTTCATGGCCTCCTCGGCTACCTTGTGGAGTTCGACCAGGTGCTTGAGCTGGTGGCTTGAAAACTGCCGGGTGTCGGCCTCGATGTCTTGAGACGAAGACTTTCTCCGTCGAGCTCCCTCCTCGCCCACGATAAATCGGCGGCATCGGACGCCTCTGTGGCAGATCTGCAAGCATACAGAGAGCTCGAATGCGGGTAAGTGTCGGGTAGTTTACATTAACATGCCTACTTTGCATGAAAAATGCCTTACCGCCGCTATCTTCTTTATATCTTCAACCTCTGAAGGGCCCTATGGGCCTCGGCCTTGGCGGACTTGGCACTTCGAGGCGAGGCAAGCTCGGACTCTCGAGTCTTGAGTCACGCTCCAAACTCTCATGCTTTTCCATGAGAGCACAGGAGCTCTTGCGAACTTCCGCCACCCGTGCCTCCTGCTTTTCTCTCTCTGCCCGTTCAGCGGCCGCCTTTGCGTTCGACGCGGACCTGCACCTCCTTGGGGCTGCCACCTCGTTAGTGGCCCTGCAATACACATATTATCCTTGTTAACTTTATTGCAGCAAAATCCTTTTTTATAAGGTAACTATTCAAAGTGGTGTTACTCACCTTCTTTGCCCTCGAGCTGCTTCTTCGCATGGCGAGCTCTCGCTCGGACCGCTCGAGATCTGCTTTGCTTACATTGACCTCCGCCGTTAGTCGGCGGAGGTCAGCAGCGCAACCTACAAACCCATATTGACATATTTTAAGCAACCCTGCGTATATCTTGTTAGATCCTCGGTCGGCCTTTTCTTTCCGAACACGGCTGAGCATCGAGAACTCTTGTCTATGCGGTATTACATTACATAACTTTAACTTCTTACCTCAAAGCTGTTAGAAGGCGGCTGCGAGCCGGTCGGCCGCTTTTGGCGGGCGAACCTTTTGAATCACCGCACTCATGATAGTGCGGTGTTCTTCCTCGATGGGCGCCTTTAAGCGCCTCCAACAAGTTATCCGGCGCCTCGGTTGGGCGGAGGTCGCCGGTGTCCTGATCTTGCCCTTCTTTGAAGGGCGCTTGTCGGACTCTGGAACCCTGCGGGTTACGATGTAGAGTCGGCACAAAGTCCGGAGGCAGCTGGCGGGCGCCTCTAGAGCCTCCTCTGATGGGTCCTTCTCAGGGATCCCACCTCGGCGTCCTCGTTGGCGCGGGGGTAAGGCGGTCGAAAGTGAATCCACATCCGGCAGGGCCAGCGACCCGCTTTCGATGAAGCGGGGAGATCATCATCGGCGGGCTCACGGACGAAGCAGCGGCATTAGAAGGACAACTGCGACACGAAAGAAATTGCATATAAAGGATCCGGATACTTACGATCTTGCGGACCTTTGGCCCTTGGAGCCACTCATCCTGCAGCGGTGGTGTTGGCAAAACTGTCGGGGGATAGTCCTCCCCTCTTGGACCCTTCGGCCTCCCCTATTGGGAAGCCTTCCTCTTCTTCTCTCCTCCTCCGGGAGAGTACTCCTCCCCTCCTCGTCTTGGGGAGAAGTCGCCTCGTCGTCGAGCGCTGATTCTGAGGAACTCTTTGAGTCCCGGCCACCTCTTGGCCTTCTTCTCGGCACCACGTGCGGTGCAGAAACCAGCAACCTGCTAAGCAGGCGTCCACTTGGGTCTTCGGCATGGGGCCGGGCTGATAAGCTGCTTGGCCTTCTCCATCCATTCTGTCAAAGGAAAAGACAGAATAAAACCCTCTAGAATCAATTTGATTACCACAAGTGTCGATAAAGGGGTTGAATTACTTACCTCGTCGATTTGGATCTGCGGCGAAATCGCGATCTTACATCGGCGGATCGCGAACCGGCGCCCTTAAGCAGCACCCTCAAAGCGCCCGTATGTCGTGTCGAAGAGCCGCTTAGTGCTGGTGTTGTTCGGATTGAACTCCACAGATTGAATGCCGTTATTGGCATGGGAGGATCGGCGAATGAGCATGACTTGGACCACGTCGGCGAGCTGAGCTTACCGCTCACGGCTTACGGATGCGAGGCTCGAGTCCGTCGGCTCGCCGGATTGCCCCAACAAGCCCTTCTCTTTCCGGAGATGAGCTGCGTGGGGCGTCGAGATCTAAACTTCGGGGCGCCGCCCATGTGGGCTTGCGCGGCTCGGTGATGTAGAACCACCCGATTGCCACCCCTTGGCGGAGTCCACGAAGGCCGCCGAGCCAAGGGCGTTGGGCGACTTGCAACATGGCGCCTCCGCATTCGCTTGCGTGCCCTTCACAACCTTGACAGCGTTGAAGGTCTTGAGCCTGAGGCGAAGTAGGGCGGATGCGAGAGGAAGGCCTCGCACCTGACGATAAGCGCCGAGATGTTGAGAATGTAGTTGGCGCGGATCGTGGAAATTCAGGCCGTAGTAAAACATAATCCCGGACAAATGGGTGCGATGGAAAGCCCAGTCCAGCGGAGGAAGTGGGGAGAAGACAACGCTCTCATGGGGCCCGGGGTAGGGATGAGCTGCCCTCGTCGGGCAACCGATCGCGATATCTCCGGAAAGATATCCGGCTGCGCAATTTAGTGATGTGCTCCTCCTTAGCGGTGGAGGCCAACCATTTGCCTCCGCTCCGGACATATTTGGAGAAGGTTAGGGCAAGATGCGCGAGCTTGGGCGTTGGAGCTTGAGTATGCGGAGATGGATAAGCAAAGGAGGAAGAAGGCGTAGGTGAGAAGGTAAATCCTTATCCCTTATATATAGGCGGACGAAAACTATCGTCCGCTGGCACAGTAAAACTCGCTTATCTCCCAAAGCGCCACCATCAATGGCGCGGTTGGGTTACCACGTCCGTATTGATGAGAATCCGGAATAAGGGAACACGATCTACCTTCGACAAGGCGTGCCAAAGAAACCGCTTAGCTAAGCGTCTTTGGTGGTATAGTAAAAAGCGATTCAAACAAAGGCTTGGTAGCGATGTGATGTCACGCCGCATATCGTCGTGATTGGACTGGTGTACATTTTATTCTCTCTACGGTGGAATGTGGAATTTATTTTGCGAGCGGGCACTATCTGGTGTTCATGATCTTCTCTGGATTATTCAAGGGAGGAACCGCCTTGCAATGCCGAACATTATCTTGCCGGACTTATCGTCGTTGAAGCCTGGTTCGAGAGACTCTTGAGGAGTCTGGACTAGGGGTGTCGGACAACCGGACTATCATCGTCGCCGAACTCCAAGACTACGAAGATACAAGATTGAAGACTCCGTCCCATGTCCGTATGGGACTTTCCTTGAGTGTGGAAGGCAAGCTTGGCGATCTGGATATGTAGATCTCCTACCATTGTAACCGACTCTGTGTAACCCTAGCCTCCTCCGGTGTCTATATAAACGGAGGGCATTAGTCCGTGGGACACAACATATATTACAACAATCATACCATAGGCTAGCTTCTAGGGTTTAGCCTCCTTGATCTCGTGGTAGATCCACTCTTGTACTACCCATATCATCAATATTAATCAAGCGGGGCGTGAGGTTTTACCTCCATCGAGAGGGCGAACACAGGTAAAACATCGTGTCCCTCGTCCCTGTTACCATCCGCCTAGGCGCGCGATTCGGGACCCCCTACCGAGATCCGCGGTTTGACACCGACAACCATCGTTGGCGAGTAGCCTTTAAGGGCAGGCGTCCGGCAAGATCATAAATATCTGGATCACGATATGCAATTTCGCCGTGTCACGTAGTGTCCTTCTAATGTCGCATCTTGTCGCGATCCGGCGATGATGATCTCCCGCTTCATCGGCGGTCGTTACCCGTCGGATGTGGATTCACCGGCTGCCTCCACTCCCGTCTTGAGCGAAACGCGAGTGGGATCGAGGCGGGACCCATCGAGGAGGCTCCGGGCGCCGCAAAGGCAACCTCCGGACTTTGCGTCGGACTCGTTGGAACCTGCGGTGGTTCGAGTCCGTCAGGCGGCCCCGCCGAAGAAGGGCAAGACCGTGACACCGGCGGCCTCCGTCAACGGGCGCGGACAACTTGTTGGGCGCTTAAAAGCGCTTCCATCGAGGAAGAACACCGCACTATCATGAGTGCGGTGATTGAAAATTCAGCTTCGCCAAGGCGGGCTGACGAAGCTTCTGATAGCCTTCTAACGAGGCTTTGAGGTAGAAGTTAAAGTTATGTAATGTAATACCGCATAGAGCGGTAGCCTGATGCTTAGTTCGGTGTTCGGAAAGAAAAGCGGATGAGGATCTAATAAGATATCTGTGAGGTTGCTTAAAATATGTCAATATGGGTTTGCGAGCTGCTTGGCTTGACCTCTGCCGCCTTATTGCGGAGGTCGGTGCGTTGAAGAAGGATCTCGGCGGTCGAGCAAGAACTACTGCCATGCCAAGGAGCAGCTCGAGGACAAAGAAGGTGAGTAACACCACTTTGAATAGTTACCTTCTGAGAAAAGGATTTTGGTTGCAATAAAATTAACAAGGATAATATGGGTATTGCGGGGCCACAAATGAGGTGGCAACCCTGAAGGAGGCTGTGTCATGACGAGCAGCAGTCTTGACATGAGCAGACAGCGAGAAGCGAGGGCGCGGTGGCGGAAATGCGGCAAGAGCTCCGGGCTCTCATGGAGAAGCATGAGAGGTTGGGCGTGACTCAAGACTTCGAGTCGAGCTTGCCTCGGCTCTCGAAAGTGCAAAAAATCCGCCAAGGCGAGGCCCGTAAGGCCCTTGAGGAGGTTGAAGATGTAAAGAAGATAGCGGCGGGTAAGGCATTTTTCATGCAAAGCAAGCATGTTAATGTAAACTACCTTACACTTACCGCGTCGGAGCTCTCGAGGCGTTTGCGGATCTGCCGTGTAGTGTGTCGATCGCCGCATTCTATCGTGGCGAGGAGGGCTCGGCGGAGAAGGTCTTCTAGTCTCGATCTGTTGAGGCCGGCCATCCGGTGCCCCCAAGCGACCCAGTGAAGCGGCTGGTCGAACTCCTAAGAGTAGCGGAGGAGGCCATGAAGGGCCTTATAGTCATTTTGTGGCTGGACAGGCCATCCGGGAGCTACTTGGCCTCGTCTGGTGGCTGGTGGATCGTGCCCCAGGTGGAGGTCATCAAGCGCTCCGCTTTGTATTGAAGGTGCTCGTCGGGCCCTTGCCCGCACAAAAGGTGCCTGCTTGGGGCAGGCTGGATCGGAGAGCTTCTCACCGACCCGCCGCCACGGGCAAGGAGTATCATCGCCGAGATGTATTATAAAACTGTCTGAAGGGGCCAGCGATATGCGGATGAATGCACCAGAAATGTAATCTTTGGTAAACTTGATATATATTATCACATGCGCTGAAAACTTTGTTCATGTGCGCATTAAGCAGCGCTTGTTTAATTTAAAATATTACCTTACATGCGGCCGTTTATAAAATCGAGAGATGGCAAGTCGTTAACTTCAGCCCCGAGCCCGCAGTCTTTGGGGTGTTCGGGATAAACTTGAGCACTCTTGTTCCCATTTTTGGGTCCATCTGGGGGCGCTCAACACAGCGAACAAGGCAACGGACTTATAATGCTTGAACACTCTCCTTAGCCATAGAATTCTATAATTTTAAATTTGGTGAAGCCCTGGTATCGGAAGACCGAATCGAGGCGCTATCACGCCGTCGGACATTTATCGGAACTTCGCTCGAGCGGCGTGAGTCTTTAAGGACTCGAAAGGACCTCTCGAACAGCGACCAGTCTCTCGCCTTATCATGCGGTCAGTTTAGCTTTCTCCTTTGGCGCTTCGCCCGGCTCAGCAAGGCGCAATCGCGATGGTTCTCCCGGTGCCACCTTAGCCCGACAGAATGGAGCGTAAGGAACCAAAAGCGTGGGGCCGGGCAAACCCAACTATTGACCCAAGACATGATTGAAGCGATTCTTATAATGCTATAAGTTAGGTGCCGCACTTATGAAAGTGTTGGACTTATCACACCATAATGTGGGAACATAAGCCCCTGGTGTATTAGGCTGTACCAAAATATCGGGTGCAAGATGTCATGTAATGAACATATATATATAAAAAGTAATGCAATTGCCGTCGAAAAGTCTGCATTATTTATTTAAAGAAGGTGCGCTATGAGTCGCGGTGATACAAATAGTCGCGATAAGCAAGGGATTTGGACTAATTAAGCAGGTCCCCTCTAGGGATGAGCTGCGGACTTAGTCTATGTAATGAATTTAATGCTCGTAATTGAGACCACACGAGTGTTAAATGCAGCCTTCTTTCTTCCCTGGCTGTTGCATCATGAGTTGGCGAGTTAGCATGACGGGACAGAGACCTCTGATTAGAGTCTGTGTACACAAAGAAGGAAAATAATAATTAAAAAAAAGGAGGCACACTTGCGAGCCCCTGGTGTGGTCGAGCCGCACTCTGGGTCCATTGTGATCGTACCCCTTCCCCTGCGCCCATGGTATCTCCAAAGCGTAATGATGTCACGCGGAGGTTGTTCTTACAATCATGCGAGGCGGGGTTAGGGCCGCATTACTCTGGCGTGCTCGATCGTGCGGAGTGGTCTTCGTTGGTATTGCTTGAGCGCGTTTTGCTGTATCCGGCCGTTTAACGGCGGACTCGAAAATTGCCTTAGAAGGCTGCTCTGTACTACTGCGCGCGAGCATTGTGTGTTCCTCCGTTCGGAGGGGCGTTCCGTATTTCCATTGACCGTGATGACTCCACGAAGGCTGGCATCTTGAGCTTTAGGTATGCATAATGCGGCACCCGTTGAACTTTGCAAGCAGCGGTTCGTCCAAGCGAGCGTGATAGCGCTGCGAAATGGGACTATGTCGAAGATTAACCCCTCGCTCGGAAATTATCCGGGATCAAGAACTACTTCAATGTGGTGAGCCCGTACAATTGGCTTCCACACTGGTATGACACCTTTAAAGGTTGTCTTTGTAGGTTTAATCCTTTGGGGTCTATGCCCATCTTGCGCCTTGTATCACGATAAGCGAGTTGGGCTACTACCGCCGTCCATCGGGACTCTCATGAGGTGAAATCCGCCGACGATTGGGTCTAGAACCAATCGGCGAATCCGCCATAAGCGTATCTGGTCGGATGATCTCTTTGATCGAAAGTGATCGGACAAGAGGACCATGGATTGAACTTGAGGCGTGGCTCCATCGCATAAGCGTCCCTTAGTGGCGCTTCCTCTCCCTCTTGGGTATATGGGTTGCATAAATCATGTTCACCGTCCGCACTTGTGGGGAAGCCCTTTGTCCTCTATTGTTTGGCGGTCGGGTCTCCTCCTCGTCGTGGCTATTTAGCCCCTTGTCATTGTTTTGACAATTAACTTGCTGCTGTGAACACCCGGCAATCTCTGTTGGTGTGATTGGCTAGCTTTGAAGTGCCATGTATCGGCATAAGTGGTCGATATTCGGTCCAAGTTGGGCGGACCGGAGTGGTTCTTTTGAATGGCTTCTTCGTGACGGGTTTAGAGCCTCGGAATCCGGCGTTGACTGCCGTATCCTCCTTATAAATGCGCCGTTAATGCGGCGTTTGCTTTGTTTCGGCGTGACCTACCGTTGTTGTCCTTAGTATCTGGACTGCCCGAGAATTTTCACGGAGATTCTTGCTGCGAGCTAGCCAGCTATCCTCTCCAGCATAAGCGGGTCATTAATGATGTGAGGGCTGCCATGGATTTCGACTTTTCTGTCCCAGTGCGGGCTAGCCACTCGTCGCGGATGTTATGTTTGAAGGCTGCAAGGGCCTCTGCATCCGGACGGTCGGCGATTGGTGTTTCTTTGTCAAGAACCGTGTCGAGAATTATGCGGCGATTAAATCGGCTGCTGAATGATGTGGCTTAGGTCGCCGGCGTCGGTGAGTACTTGCTCGTGCCACAAGTTGTCGAGGAATGCGGCTTCAGTCTTCCCAACGCAATTGACTCTGCGGGCAAGTTGTTGAGCCAATGCGAGATGGTCCTTTAAGTTTGAGTGGGAGATACTTGATGGCATGGAGATCGTGCTTGAGCGGGCCATATGGATGTGGAGATGATAATCTTGATCCAAACCGCGAGGTCTGTTGTGCCATCGTAGGATTCGATGCTTACGGGTTTAAACCCTTGAGGTTTGATGATCCATTACTTCGTCGGTGAAGCATAAGCGGGTGTCTTGGCGCCTCTGTATTGAGCAATATCCAGCGCGGCTCGAGGCGTTATGCGCTGTGTTCGGCCCGGCGGGATTATTGTATCCGGTGCGGCGGTATTCGTCATGGGTCGTGGGGGCGCCCGTGATCCGTAGATGGATCTGGATTGCCTTGCTTTGTCCTCAATATATCTGCATAAGTCGAAGCACGTTCCCTCTTGGCCGTGCTTTTGGAGGCGTCTGCGAATGCAGTCTTGGTTGGGGGCTGGATGCCTCTGTCACGACCACGGGGTGGTCGGTCGGCCCGTATCGTCTTGCTGGTGATGGAGGTATGTATGCCTCCTCCTCTAATCAGGGAGCAGCTTGCGTCTTAGGTAACTTTGGAGGGGTGTTGAGTTTATACTCTTGGCGGGGACCTCGGTCCATCGATCGGCCAGCAGATCTGATCAGCTTGAAGCTGCTGCTGCTTTTTCTTTAGGCTATTTGCGTGGCGATAAGCCTGCGTTTGAAAGCAGCTCTTGTTGACGGGATCCTCGGGAGCAGCGAATTCGTCTTCGTTGAGGCTTGCCTCGTCTTGAGGAGGAGGTGTATAGTTATGATCCTCGACCTCTTAAATGCACGCCCTCTCGTGAGGGCTTGCCTACATCCTCTGCGCTAAGTCTTCTTTGGAGGGATTATCTTCAGCACTCTCTGGGGTATTATTATCTCTGTGCGGAACTCCATTCTTCTTTGTGGCGGGATTTAAAGCGGCGCCTTGGCTCAGCGCTTGGCTGCTTCTTTAGAGAATCTGCCTCCATTGCTTCTTCGCCGTCCCGTCTTTTGGGGTGTCCACCATGTATATGTCGTATGGCAGGTGGTCTTCGGTGCCTGTGGCGCTGGTTCCTGTTAGTCTCGGCGTTGTCGTCCATAGCGTCGATGTCTTGGTCGTAATCTAGCATGTCGGTTAGATCGTCAACAGTGGCTACAAAGTGGGTGGTGGGTGGGCTCTGAATTTCTTCGTCGTCCGTATCCCAACCATCCTGGCCATAGTCCGGCCAGGACTCTCCTAATAGCGAGAGATGCTTTAGCGAATTTAGGATGTCGCCAAAGGGAGAGTGTTGGAAGATGTCCGTGGCGGTGAATTCCCTAACTGGCGCCCAATCCGATTCGACTGGTAGGGGCGTGGGAGGTCCGGATTCCGGCAAGTGGTCCGGCACCTCGGAATCACGAGTTTCGCGAGGGACGAGATTAGTGTTCGGCTCCATCGCCATGGAAGTTGAAGCCCTCGAGGTGGCGTCCATCCACCGGTCCTTGATCTGGCGTCGGCTCGGACTAAGGGCGAAGCGGATTCGTGTCGCGGCCAAAGGCACCGTTTGGCGGCGAGCTAGATCATGCCCATCATATGATCTTGGCAGCAGCTTTGGCTCGAGCCGTCGAAGATCAAGTCCCAGCATGGCGTCGGCTGTGAAGTTTAGGCTTCAAACCTGACTGATGGCGGGCGTAGCTTCGATCTGCTCGGATGGCCAAGTGAATTAGCCCGCGATCGCTTGAAGCCACGAATCTGAAGATCTGTCCGGGAGAAAGTCTCACCACTGGACAGCGTTGTTGATTGAAGATGCCATCGAGCCTATCGGTGGCGACGAGAGGAACTCTCAATGAAAGCACCAATGTCGGTGTCAAAACCGGCGGATCTCGGGTAGGGGTCCCGGCTGTGCATCTAGGCGGATGGTAACGGGAGGCGAGGACACGATGTTTTACCCAGGTTGGGCCCTCGATGGAGGTAAAACCCTCGTCTGCTTGATTAATATTGATGATATGGGTAGTACAAGAGTGGATCTACCACGAGATCAGGAGGCTAAACCCTAAAGCTAGCCTATGGTATGATTGTTGTAATGTATGTTGTGTCCCTCTGGGACTAAAGTCCTCCGGTTTATATAGACACGGAGGAGGCTAGGAGATTACAGTCGGTTACAATGGTAGGAGATCTACATATCCGTATCGCCAAGCTTGCCTTCCATGCCAAGGAAAGTCCCATCCGGACACGGGACGGAGTCTTCAATCTTGTATCTTCGTAGTCTTGGAGTCTAGTGGACGATGATAGTCCGGCTGTCCGGACACCCCCTAGTCCAGGACTCCCTCACTCCCAACAACACCACAAAGCTTCACCACAATGGAATATGGCTTCGAGGTGACCTCAACTGTCTAGGGTGCTCAAACACCCAAGTGTAACAAGATCCACTAGGGATAAGAGAGGGAATCAAATTTCTCTTGGTGGAAGTGTAGATCGGGGCCTTCTCAACCAATCCCAAGCAAATCAACAAGTTTGATTGGCTAGGGAGAGAGATCGGGCGAAAATGGAGCTTGGAGCAATAATGGAGCTTTGGGGGAAAGAGGTAGGTCAACTTTGGGGAAGAAGACACCTTTATATAGTGGGGGAACCAATCCAGCCGTTACCCCTTTGAACATCCATGCAGGCGGTACTACCGCTAGGGCAGAAGCGGTACTACCGCTCCCACCCGGTGGTACTACCTGTGGCGAGGAAGACGGGGTCCTGGCCCCAGGCGGTACTACTGCGGGGAATAGGCGGTACTACCGCTTGGGCGATACTACGCCACTACTACGCTCCTAGTGCCGTAAACCCGACCACGAAAGACGCCGGTCTCGAATCGGCGGTAGTAGCCGGAACCACTGCGGTACTCGGACCGAAGACCTGGCGGTACTCTTGCTCTGGGGGCGGTACTACCGTGAGGCGTACTACCGCTCGTGGGCTGAGTCTGCCCGCTTGATGAGCTTCGGCGGTACTACAGTTGAGGACATGATACTACATTTGGGGCAGGAGACGGAGGCAGTGCGGAGGAAGGCAGCTCAAAGATCACGGAAGGAAGGCGTCGGGTGTGATAAGGATGTGTACATGTTGATTCCACCTAACCTTACCAAAGTGGATCCCCTCTTGATAGTACGGTGACTCCTCTGAAACTAGTCCACCAACAACAAAACGAAGGAGCTACACCATCTTGAATAAAACACCAAGGGGAGGTGAAAGCACATTTGCTCCCTGGGTGGTTTTGGTAATTAATGACAACATACTTTGTGGTTGGACTAATGCTTTTATCAAGTATGTTTCAGGAAAGTCAATCACATTGGCATGGCAAAAGGACTGAAGAGGTGGACTCCTAAGATGCTAAGGCAAGCATTGGCAAAAGCTCAAGACTCCATTTTTGGTTTAGTGATCCAAGATCACATTGAGTCCATAGGAAAGCCAATACTATTAAAAGGGGATGAGGTTATGATAATGATCTTGTTGCTCAAAGTGCTTAGTGATATATCTCCTAAACTATCAGCAACTCTCACTTCCATATACACTCATAAGTAATCTCGGTCCCACCGATTCCATAAACTTCAGTCACAGAGATGAACCACCTCAGCCATATAGCCAAACCCTAGAAATTTGGATTTTCCGATTCGAACTCGGTCTCACGAAACTAGTGTTATAAGCTTACGTAACATACGTCATCAAATCGGTGTCACCGAGATGATAAAGTCGGTCCCACGAGATTGGCAAACCCTAGTCTTTGGAAGAATCGGACTCACGAGATTGTATTTTCGGTCCCACGAAAATCCCAACGTTCTAAGATTTGAACTTTCGGTCTCACGAGTTGTCAACCGGTCGGCCGAGATTGGTCAAATGTGTGTAGCAGTTGGATTTTGTGTGGAGGCTATAAATACCCTCCACCTCCTCTTCATTCGTGGAAGAGCCATCGAAAGAACTACCACTCCTACCTTACATTTACGAAGAAAACTACCTACCCTTGTGTTGAGATCAAGTTGCTCCCTCCCACCATATGAAGCTTGATCTCTAGCCTTCCCAAGTTGCTTTCCACTCAATCCTTTCTTCCACCACAGCCAAATCGGTGAGGAGAGTTGAGTGTTGGGGAGATTATCATTTGAAGCACAAGAGCAAGGAGTTCATCATCACCAACACCATCTATTACCTTTTGGAGGTGGTGCCTCCTAGATTAGTTAGGTGTCGCTTGGGAGCCTCCGTCAAGATGTGGAGTTGAACCAAGAAGTTTGTAAGGGCAAGGAGATCGCCTACTTCGTGAAGATCTACCCCAGTAAGGCTAGTCCTCCGTGGGCGTATGCCATGATGGCATAGACAAGGTTGCTTCTTCGTGGACCCTTCGTGGGTGGAGCCCTCCGTGGACTCTCGCAGCCGTTACCCTCGGTGGGTTGAAGTCTCCATCAGCGTGGATTGGCGATAGCACCACCTATCGGAACCACGAGAAAAATCTCCGTGTCTCAAATTGCGTTTGATCTTCTCCACTTCTCTTTACTACTTGTGCAATTTACTTTCCGCTGCCCATACTCTAGAATTGCATGTGTAGTATGCTACTTGACTTGTGTGATATGCAAAATCTGCCAAAAACTTGTCTTTGTCAAAAGGCATAATTTTTATCTTGTCGAGTAGTCTAATCACCCCCCTCTAGACACTCTCACCTTCTTGATCCTACAATTGGTATCGAGCATTGGTCTCCATTGCTTTGGTTTACACACCATTGGAGGAAGATGGGCGTGTCTACGTTTGGGAGTGTTAGCCATAGAGTGCCTATTCTTGATGGAGTGTCCTATAACTTCGTGGAGGATTGAAATGCTTATTATCTTTAAGATGTATAACTTGCATAAATATGTTGAAACCCCATATGTACCTCCATTTGACCCTTACCCTACCATGGATGAAGAGCTTGATTTGCTTAGTAACCTTAGAACGTAAATCTTATCATTAGAGGTTTGCCGATAACTTGCTTGAGCTTGTCACAAACTTTGAGTGCGCCTATGCTATATGGAAGTTCTTGGAAGAACTTTATCCGGACTACTCTTTGAGAGGTCTTGATGAAATTCTATACAAGACTATTGAATTTGATATGATCGTCCCAATGATCCCAACTTTGATAAATGCTTCTTTGAGCTTCGTGATCTTATGAAAAGAAGGGTGATCCGGACTTATCAATGTTCTAATTAGAAATGCTCTTGTATTGCATTCCGATGATTATTGTCACATTGACAAAACTAATGCAAGTCATTGTCAAATTGACCTAGGAGTTGATGATGAACTATCTATGGGTCAATATGATGATGAGCATGAGCATGATGATGATTACTCGATTCGGACACCGAGCTAGACAAGATCATGAAGAGTCTCAATCTTATGGCAAATCGAGAGACTACATATCCGGTGGAAAAGAGTGGATTCTTGATAGTGGATGCACCGATCACATGACGGAGATGAAGACATGTTTGAGAGCTTGCAAGAGCGATGGTCCCGCAAGTATGTGACTTTTGGAGACAACTCAAGGGTAAGGTACTTGGCCTTGGTAAGGTGGCCATATCTCATGATAGCTCTATTCAAAATGTCATGCTTGTTGAATCACTTGGATACAATTTACTTTCCGTGTCTAGATTAGTGACTTTGGATTCAATGTGCTATTCACGAAGTAGATTGCCAAGTCTTTCGTCATGACAATCATAACATGGTATTTACGGTATCCGTGAGGTGATCTATATATTGTTGATTTCACTAAGAAAGCTCAACCTAGAACTTGCTTCATTGCTAAATCCGCTAAAGGTTGGTTATGGCATAGAAGGCTTGGACATGTTGGTATCGTAATCTAGACAAGCTAATCAAAGGTGATCATATTCTTGGTGTTAAAGATGTTTTCTTTGACAAAGATAGACTCTGTAGTGCTTGTCGGGCAGGAAAACAAGTAGGTGGAAGTCATCCGTGAAGAACATCATGACCACAAGGAGACCGCTTGAGCTTCTTCATATGGATCTCTTGGTCCCAATGCTTACAAAAGCCTTGGTGGTAACTCCTTTGGTCTAGTTATAGTTGATGATTATTCAGTTCGTGGGTATTTTCCTTGATGACAAATCACGAGTTGGAGGATCTTCAAAACCTTTGCGAAAGGCCCAAAATCAATTTGAGGTGAAGATCAAGAAAGTTCGGAGTGACAATGGAGCGGAGTTCAAACGCCCATGTGGACTCTTTTCTCGATGAGGAAGGATTCTACATGAGTTCTCGACTACGTACACACCTCAACAAAATGGAGTTGTTGAGAGGAAGAACGAGCAGCTCATAGAGATGGCGAAAGCGATGCTTGATGAATACAAGACACGAAGCACTTTTGGGAGAAGCCGTCGAGACAGCTTGTCATGCTATCAACAGGCTTTATCTTCATAAGCTTCTCGGCAAGACTTCATCTGAGCTCCTCACGGTAACAAACCCCAAGTGGGATACTTTCGTGTCTTTGGTTCGAAATGCTATATCCTTGATAAACATCGTCGGTCTAAATTTGCTCCTAAAACTCATGAAGGCTTTTTCCTCGGTTATGGATCAAACTCCCACACCTACCGTGTCTACAATAATTTCACCGAAAGGTTGAAGAGGCGGTAGATGTGAAGTTTGATGAATCTAATAGCTCATAAGTAGAGCAAATGCCTATTGATGTAGGAGACAAGGACCCATCGGAAGCCATTCAAGATTTATCTATTGGAAAGATCCGTCCCATGGAAGTGAAGGAGAGTACCTCATCTACATATGTGGAGCCCCTACCTCACGGCAAGATGAACCTCAAGGCAACATGGAGGCTTCCACAAGTGGAACTCACCAAGATGAGGAAGTGCGACAAGAAGATCCACCACAACCTCCTTCTCCACCACCTCAAGACAACACCAACAACAATGAAGAAGAAGAGGAAGATGAGGATGATGAGGAAGCTCAGCCACGACCACAACAAAAGCTATCTCGAGTCCGAGCAAGAGTCAAGAAGAATCATCCCGTGGAACAAATGATGAATGACATCGACTCAGGAGAATTACTCGCTCTAAAACTCGCTTAGCTAACTTTTGTGAGCATTACTCATTTATCTCTAGTCTTGAACCTATGAAGGTAGAAGAAGCACTTGAAGACCGGATTGGGTGAGCGCTATGCATGAAGAGCTACACAACCGAGAGGAACAATGTATGGACTTTGGTAGAAGCCCAAGGATGATCAAAGCGTCATTGGAACCAAATGGGTGTTTGGAACAAGCAAGATGAAGATGGACAAGTCATCGCAACAAGGCTCGTCTCGTAGCTCAAGGTTACACACAAGTTGAAGGTATGGACTATGGTGAGACCTATGCCCCGTTGCTAGACTTGAGTCCATTAGCATTCTTCTTGCTTATGCCAATCACCATGATATTACTCTCTATCAAATGGACATTAAAAGTGCTTTCCTAAATGGTGAAATTGAGGAGGAAGTATTTGTGAAACAACCTCCGGTTGTGAATCCTAAAAGCCTAATCATGTTTACAAGTTGCACAAAGCTCTTTATGGTCTTAAACAAGCTCCTAGAGCTTGGTACAAATCTTGACTAGCTTTCTTCTTGAAAAGGATTTGAGATTGGAAAAATAGACTCAACGCTATTCACGAAAAGGGTTGATGGTGAACTATTTGTGTGCCAAATATATGTTGATGATATTATCTTTGGTTCAACTAACCCTCATTTTAGCGAAGTTTGGAAAGCTTATGTGGAGAAGTATGAGATGTCCATGATGAGTGAACTCAAATTCTTCCTTGGGTTGCAAATCAAGCAATCTAAGGAGGTACTTTGTCTCACAAACAAAGTACACTAAGGATCTCTTCAAGAAGTTCAACATGCAAGAAAGCAAAGGTATGAGAACCCCATGCCTACTAGTGGACATAATGACTTGACAAAGATGGAGAACCCGTTGATCAAAGGTTTACCGATCTATGATTGGTTCTCTACTATATCTCTGTGCTTCTCGTCGACATAATGTTGAGTGTATGCATGTGTGCTCGATATCAAGCAGCCACTAAAGAATGTCATCTTAAAGCTGTTAAAAGAATTGTGAGATATTTGATACACACACCAAACTTTGGCATTTGGTATCCTAAGGGCCTCTTTCGATCTTGTTGGCTATTCCGACTCGGACTATGCGGTGGCAGGGTTGATAGAAAGTCAACTTCGGGTACGTGTCAATTCCTTGGTCAATCCCTTGTATCTTGGTCCTCCAAGAAACAAAATTCGGTATCATTATCTACTGCCGAAGCAGAATATATAGCTGCTGGTTCATGTTGTGCTCAATTACTATGGATGACACAAACGCTTAAGGATTATGGGATACATGCGAGACATGTTCCTTTGCTTTGTGACAATGAGAGTGCGATTAAGATTGGACACAATCCGGTGCAACACTCTCGCATGAAACATATTGAAGTTCGTCATCATTTTATTCGTGATCACATTGCCAAGGGTGACATCAATCTTAAGCATGTTACGTCTTGACAAACAACTTGCGATATCTTTACAAAACCACTTGATGAGAAGTGTTTTGTAAGCAAGAGTGAGTTGAACATCATTGATGCTTCAAACTTGGAGTGAAAACTCCATTGATGCATGCAAGGCATGAGCCTACTTGACTAATCCTTGATATTTCTCTTATGATGATGATCATATGTCTTGGACACATTTGCCCCTTGTATTGCATCTAACTCCTTGCGGTACTTGGATGATCTACATTCCACAAGATTACCACACACTCAAATCTTGAGTAATCTTGTCATTGACCAAGTATCTAGCCCTTTGGGATGTTGAGTTCAAGGAACAAAACTCCACATATCCTTTTTGACACCATATACATCTAGTATTTCACTCTTGTCATCTTGGATATTCTTGAGTATTTCCTTGCTTGCCTAACCCATGTAGGAAGACGAACTACACAAGTGGAAATGGTGCTCCAACTTCACATTAAATGAGCACCTACATCAAGTTCTCCTACATGAACAAAGCAACAACAAGCCCAAGGTATGTTCTTCACATCTTGAAGGAGCTTTGCTCAAAGTCATGAGTACAAGCAGCTTCATAAGATGTGATCACATCAAATGCTTAATCGAAAAATGGCAACCCCATTTTGAGCTTAAAAGATGAGTATGACCTATGATCAAATGTTCTCATTTGACTCCTAAGTCAATATACTCAAACATAGGTGACTTTGTCATGACCCTATCTAGATGAAGTACATATGTTTGGAGTTTTCTATTTTCTCTTATGTTCTCTCATTGAGTTTTATTTTAATCAAAAAAAACTTCATCTAGCAATCTTTTTCATTTCTATTCTTCTGTCTTTGTGAATATCCTTTTGGCTCTGATCAATTCCTTGAAAATCATTTACAAATTCATTGCAAATCTTTTGAAACATTCCTTGCAAAGTGAGCTGAATTATTTCTGAATTTCCTTGAAATTAAACTCGGCGTCACCGCGTAACAATTTGGTCGACCGAAAAGGATCTGCCCTAAGTCCCGACTTTCGGACCCACCGATCCATCTCACTTGGTGTCACCGATTTTCTTCGAGGATATCATCTTCTGCAGCTCTACTCAATGATTCTCTATGCATATTTATTTTTGCCCAGTTGTGATTCTTAAGGATCCACTTCTTTCTTCCATCTTTCATGACCTTCCTAGTTGGCTGTCCTTTTTGGCACTTGATGTCAAGGGGAGAAGATTTAGGGGAGTTAAGGGGAGAAGAAGAAGATTTAGGAAGAAGAACAATCTTATCTTAAGGGAAGAATCACATCAAAGCTTTGTCATGTTCCACATTGGATATTACATTTGGCATCATTCTTTTGATTTTGCTTTCTTCGCTCTCACAATTGGTATCTTATGAAAAGCAAAATCTCTCAGAGTTCATTGAAAAATCTTTTAGTCTTGGGAGACATGTTTGCTGATTCAAGCTTGTGCTCAATATGAGACACTCTTTATACATGTCATCCTGGCTTGGTACTCTTGATGTTCTTGCGGTTGGTTGAAGAAATACTCTTGTGTTATCTAACCTGTTTTCCCAAGTCTATTTCTTGGTACAATGCCAAGGAACCTCAAGGTAAATATATGCATCTTGCAGAATGTGCATGATGGTGACTTGCTTGTGAATATCTGTTTGCAAGAAATCACCATGCACATATGCATTATCACTCACTTCTTTTCATCTGCTCTGATGCATATAGCCAAGCTGCATGTAGCACA
The DNA here is from genome assembly GCA_021437245.1 of Aegilops speltoides. Taxonomy (NCBI): domain Eukaryota; kingdom Viridiplantae; phylum Streptophyta; class Magnoliopsida; order Poales; family Poaceae; genus Aegilops; species Aegilops speltoides. The sequence continues at coordinate 54,627 of JAHHZJ010002661.1, forward strand.
TCTTGTTTTCTCTCTTGTGTGCTTGTGGTAGTCCAAAACCATAATCTATGAAAATCTTGCACACTTGTAGGGGGCACTGTGTACTACATGTTTGTCAAAGCTTTAGTGATAATTCTGTCTTTCTTTCGATAGCTTTGATGTCTTGTTTGTGTGTTGCCATCAATTACCAAAAGGGGAGATTGAAAGCACATTTGCTCACAGGTGGTTTTGGTAATTAATGACAACATACTTTGTGGTTGGACTAATGCTTTTATCAAGTATGTTTCAGGAAAGTCAATCACATTGGCATGGCAAAAGGACTGAAGAGGTGGACTCCTAAGATGCTAAGGCAAGCATTGGCAAAAGCTCAAGACTCCATTTTTGGTTTAGTGATCCAAGATCACATTGAGTCCATAGGAAAGCCAATACTATTAAAAGGGGATGAGGTTATGATAATGATCTTGTTGCTCAAAGTGCTTAGTGATATATCTCCTAAACTATCAGCAACTCTCACTTCCATATACACTCATAAGTAATCTCGGTCTCACCGATTCCATAAACTCAGTCACACCAAGATGAACCACCTCAGCCATATAGCCAAACCCTAGAAATTTGGATTTTCGATTACGAACTCGGTCTCACGAAACTAGTGTTGCCAAGCTTACGTAACATACATCATCAAATCGGTGTCACCGAGATGATAAAGTCGGTCCCACCGAGATTTGCAAACCCTAGTCTTTGGAAGAATCGGACTCACCGAGATTGTATTTTGGTCCCACGAAAATCCCAACGTTCACAAGATTTGAACTTTCGGTCTCACCGAGTTGTCAACTTCGGTCGGCCGAGATTGGTCAAATGTGTGTAGCAGTTGGATTTTGTGTGGAGGCTATAAATACCCTCCACCTCCTCTTCATTCGTGGAGAGAGCCATCAGAAAGAACTACCACTCCTACCTTACATTTACGAGAAGAAAACTACCTACCCTTGTGTTGAGATCAAGTTGCTCCACTCCCACCATATGAAGCTTGATCTCTAGCCTTCCCAAGTTGCTTTCCACTCAATCCTTTCTTCCACCACAGCCAAATCGGTGAGGAGAGTTGAGTGTTGGGGAGATTATCATTTGAAGCACAAGAGCAAGGAGTTCATCATCACCAACACCATCTATTACCTTTTGGAGGTGGTGCCTCCTAGATTGGTTAGGTGTGGCTTGGGAGCCTCCGTAAAGATGTGGAGTTGAACCAAGAAGTTTGTAAGGGCAAGGAGATCGCCTACTTCGTGAAGATCTACCCGAGTAAGGCTAGTCCTCCGTGGGCGTATGCCATGATGGCATAGACAAGGTTGCTTCTTCGTGGACCCTTCGTGGGTGGAGCCCTCCGTGGACTCTCGCATGGCCGTTACCCTCGGTGGGTTGAAGTCTCCATCAGCGTGGATTGACGATAGCACCACCTATCGGAACCACGAGAAAAATCTCCGTGTCTCCAAATTGCGTTTGATCTTCTCCACTTCTCTTTACTACTTGTGCAATTTACTTTCCGCTGCCCATACTCTAGAATTGCATGTGTAGTATGCTACTTGACTTGTGTGATATGCAAAATCTGCCAAAAACTTGTCTTTGTCAAAGGCATAATTTTTATCTTGTCGAGTAGTCTAATCACCCCCTCTAGACACTCTCACCTTCTTGATCCTCTACGAGGGAGGTAATCGTCTCGTGCCAATGGATTAATCTCTGAAAGAACTTACTTTTACGATTAGTCCATAAAAGCATTGTCATCAATCACCAAAACAACTTGGGGATAAATATGCCATTACAATCTCCCCCTTTTTGGTGGATTGATGACAATCTGAGTTGCACAAACATGAGAGATATAGGACAAGCGCAAAACCCCTGGCGCAAAACCCCACCGTCCTAAAATGTAGATGGGCTCCCCCTAGATGTGTGCTATCTAGATAAGTGCTTTGGGACTGCGGCACACATACTAGGATCAACGCTCCCCCTACATTTTAGAGACCGACCAATCACCTAAGAAGGGTATATGAGAGAAGCATAGATAACTTAACAGGATAAGAATGCAACTCATAAGCTAGATATTGACATAGATAATGATAGTGGAAAGATAAGGTAGCATATGTCTCACACCATATGGCGGGAACTTAGGTCTCTTGACACAAACCAACTTAGGTCTCAGCGACACAAACCAACCAAAGCAAATAGCGAGAAAACACAAACCACAGAAGGCGGAAGACACAAGCACAAATCCTAAACTCTCTCCCCTTTGGCATGAGACACCAAAAAGGAGAGGAGTGTTGCTCTGACTCAGTGATAGCAATAGAGGACACACATCGGATCTCGGCGGGATCATCTGCGCCACCGTTGCCGGTCGGGAAGTGCTCGGCATCGAGAATCGGTCCACAGGCGGTCTTTGCTGAATCCCTCCTCCTCCTCGATAGCTGGTCCTCAGATCCACTGTTAGCTGTAGCACCAAGCGGCGCATGAGCTCCTTGTGGCGACTTGGGCCTTCTTCTCGCCACATAGGTCATGTCTTGACCGTGAGACTCCATGCGAGAACAGCTTCTTCATCTTGAGCTTAAGCTTCTTTGCCCAGAGGGCTCTGCCTCGAAGGCATGTAGTCATCATCATCATCCTCAGCCTCATTGATCTCCTCCTCGGTCTCCATGGCGATGGCGAGACAAAGGAACTCCGGTCTTAGGGGCACAGAGTGCCCGATTATCCTTCTTCCTCGGGCGCTTGATGTTGTGAGAAACCAACTCTCCGGTCTCGGCGCCGCCTTAGGATGAACACGAGCGGGCCTTCTCAATAAGCGGCATGATGAGCGGACCATAAATCGAGGCACTTGCATTCGGAGATAGCGAGATAACAGCTCGAGACCACATAACATGTGAAATATCCGAGGACTCTCCGGTGTTACATTTCGCCGGCTGGAAGAAAGAAGCATGTCCACGAGATAGGAGTGAACCTGATCCAGATTCGATCTGAGGGAAAGAGTCTCTCTGAAGACACGGTGAAGGATATCCAGATAGGCGGGCAGCTCATAAGTTTCCTTCTTCATTTGAGGTTGATCCTCAAAGTGCGGTAGGGCCATAGAGCTTGCTTGTGAGTGGCGTTGGTGTTGCGGTGTGGCGAAAGCCGACAAGAGACTCAAGTCCTAGATCTTGCACCCCAATCAACTCCATGAAAGCTTTCCACTTGGTGAAAGCAACTTGCCATTGGTCATCCAAGTCGATGTCTGTCCTCATCGGTCCGAGATGAACCGTGGCATAGAATTGAGCCACAATATCGGCATCATAATCTTTGTTGAATTGCATGACCCCAAGAATGTTGATTGAGTGCACATCGAAGAGCTTCACCAAAGTATTCAGGATCCTTCTCCATATGGTCAGTGTTGATGTAGTGCACGTTGATAAAGAGGTTCTTCTTGGCTTTGAGAACATCAAAGAAGATGGCAAGCTGGAACTGTTCTAGAGCAGACGGTTGACCAAAGTGGGATCTTGAGTACGCCTCATAGGGTTCTTGGCGATGCCTTGCCCAGAACTCCTTGGGTTGCATTTCATTACGGTTTTGCGAGTGCTTGACTTGACACGAGTCTTCTTTTGGAGTTGAGGTGGAGGTGGAGCACTTGAGGAACCTCCGGCGGAACTTCGATGGTCTTGATAGCAACTTGGGCGTGCTTACGGCCAAGGTTGACCACGACGGCGGATGCTCGAGAAGCTCATCACTGGAACCACCACACGAACACGCAAACAACCGGAAAGAGCGAGCATAGGCCACAAAACACGAGCAAAAGATCAGAGAGGTAGGAGCATGATGGAAGCTGGTAGAGGCGGTAGTATCGCGACCCTGCGGCGGTAATACCGCTCCACGAGAAGTAATGCCGCTCAAGCGATAATACCGCTCGAGGCGAGAAACATCAGTTTCCTACTACCATGGTCGAGATCCCACTACCGTCCTACCAAATTCAAAAAACTCCAACCAAACATCAATCAAACTGCCTAGAAGCTTTCTCCATCCTACTCAAGCCTAGATTTTGCCAAAAATCTAGAGATGCAACTACTCTGCCCTAAGATGCTAGATTGGAAATCTAGACAAAAAAGAAAAGAGGAGCAGGGCAATACCGGCATCCATGGCAAGAAGACAAGGTGGGGATCAACTCCACCGAAGGAAATGGGAGAAGCCCGGAGAGGAGATCATGGAGCCCTCCCACGGTCTTGGTTCTTTGGAGAGAGGAGCAGGCGAGGCGTGCAAATGGGTATGGGGAGAAAACTCCCCCACCGATATAACCCCACTGCACCTCACAGTAGTGTAGTACCGCTCGCCACCAGTGATAGTGCAGCTCAATGACAAAAAGGCCTCTAAGCAAAAGCGGCTCAAGCACAAAAAGAGCGAAAGCAAGGCCAAGACAAAGAAAGACCAACAAGGCAACACACACACTAACAAAGTCAGAACCCACTCCTTCAAAACAACCACGAGAAAGCGAGCAAGCTCGGCCTCTCTCAAGAGAGGCGGTGGCGAAGCCACCTATGTTTGAGTCAATTGGTATGGCACATGCGATGAATTATCCTTGGGCCCATGACCAAAACTCGTCTTTGAAGCACAAGTACCATAAAAATGGCTAATGTGAAAGAGTTGATCGTTTTATGCATAATGGGGGGAGGGAGAGTTCATTGAGAGAACAACACTCCCCCTATGTCCATGCCTACATCTAAACTAGACAACAAGTTGAGTGAGGTGGGGTGTGCAAGGGTTCAAGTCACATTGCTCGAATCAATGATACTAGCAAAAGAGCCCGTGCGTTGCAACGGAGAAAAAATCACATGTCAAGTAAGCATATATGTGTCGGCATGTTTGAAGGAATTGTAGTAGGGAAATGTACATACTTCTAGCCAAATTGGCGGTGATCAGCGATGCACTTGCTAGGTTGCTTGCTCAGAAAAGCACATCCTTGTGCCATGGGCGTAACATTTGAGTTCTGGACGGATTCACCGATGATTGATAGTGTCTCTATCTTGCACATGGTTCGACTCCGCCCTATCATGTATCGCCCATGCACTGCATAGATGGACTTCTTGGGGTCATGGCAAGTACCAACAAAATAAATAAACATATTTATGGTTTGAAACCTATAAAACAAATTAACACTCGAATACTTTTTTTTGCACATACTACCACTCAAATAACTTTGCAAGTAGCAAAACAATAGTATGAAATTACTCAAAACTACCAAGATCCATTCTTGGAATCAATTCATTATCGAGATAGAATGGTGTCCAGCCCTCTCCTATTACAACATCACATGCGATATAAATCAGATTTGTCAAGTTATAGGATTAATAAAAAATTAACACACAATTTTACATGCCTACAACAAACTCATTGTCTTGATTATATGGACATTTTTCTATTTACGCATAAATGTCTTGACGAACGAGTTACTAAATTACCTAATGAAGTTTCAGGGCGTCTTCACCTTTTTTTTTTGTGGGTGGAGCGTCTCCACCACGAAAAATTCCAAGTGAACTACGCTCTTGCACATATGCCTTTGTTGGAACTCTGAATTTCGTTATGTACATCTGTTTGAGCCTTCAAGCTTCTCTTTGTGGCGGCTGCTTGTTCGGAGTGCAGCAAGCCCCATCAAGTTGTGATTCATGAGGAATCATCGCGATATGAGCTTTTTGATGGTGTCTTGCATGGAATGGTTCTTGAAAGTACAAAAAGCACCATCTATATAGAAGCAGAGATCAATAACACACCTCAAGATCGGTAACACTTGGTCACTAAAACATCGAGAAAGTATTCTTACATTTAAAACACAGCAACAGTTAAAATGCATCGATTACATTGCTCTTGCCTTTATGCGAAACAAACTCCATTGATCTTTTGAATCCTAAATCTGTAGGGAGAGCAGAAGGCTGAGGCTACTCATAAAAATCTTGGCATTCAAGGCCACACCTATGTCAAGCTTCTACCATGAGGCACCTTCTCTCCCAAGTCTGAATCTTGCAAAGGTAGACATGGAAACAAATCAATTATCTCTATAGTTTGCTAGCCCACATTGGCTTTAACATTGAAGTACTTATTCTTACGAAGTCTGCGATTGACCAAGTCACCGATTTGGGGAGAAATAAGTGACCCAACTATGAATTGTTGAGTTCTTTGGCCATTGCAAACCCGGATGTCATTGCTTCTTACTCCTCGAGTTGATGCTGAATTCTTTGTTCTGTAATACACTGCGCATGCGACAAAAGAAAAATTCAGAGATATAAGATGACGGAGAGAGAGCTTGTGCGCCCGTGCCATAGGCCGCCCCAGAGCAAGTTTCAGGCAGCGGATGCCATTGTAGATAAGAACCACCACCACGGTAACCACCACGGGCTTGGCGGCCATTGCCGCTCCTTGCGTCTGGTGTTGGCGGTGATGTCTGGAATTACCATGGTGCGCTGCCGCAAACTCTTGCCGACGCCGTGGTTCCATTGCTCTATGTATATTGTTGTGCTTGCGGGGTGACATAGTGCGCCATGTGTTTGTTCCCGTGCTTTCATCACCCAGCCCTCCTCGTCCTCTCCCTCATGAGGCCCTTCTTCTTCGACATTATCTCTCTGTATCAAGTCTCGAGGCTACTTGTTGATTTGTTTAACTTCGTCCATATTTAAATTGGTGAGGATTAGTGCAAACAAGCGAGGTGGGACTAACTATTTGACAAGAAACCTTGGTTTTTAGCATAAGCAGGACCGAGTTAGGCTGGTTGCATTCCTTTTGATGGAATTGGAAAAAGATGTGGCGAGGCTCTCTGAGCGGACTGCATGTTGAATTTAGTATCTGTGATTAAAATAGTAGCACCTTGGATGTAGAAAATAATATTAGGCGAGAAAAACTGAAAGCGTAAATTCATGGAAAGAAGAAAGCGCATTGTGACGGTGAACCCGGAGACCCAATCCGTGCTTTATTATTAGGGAGAGATTTAGCTCATGCCTTAACTCGCGAAATCTTGCTTCATCAAGGGCTTCGTGAAAATATCTGCAAGATTATCATGAGTGTTGACATACTTGAGCTCGATCTCCCTCGCCTAATGTGATCCGGATGAAATGATGCGAATCTCAATATGCTTCGTCTTGAAGTGTTGCACGGGTTGAGAGAAATCTTGATGGCACTTTCGTTGTCACACCAAAGAGGCACTTTGTCACAAATGACACCGTATTCCTTTAAAGTTTGCCTCATCCATAATAGTTGTGCACAACAACTACCGGCCGCCACATATTCCGCTTCGATTGGACTGACGCAGAGACACACAACTTTGCTTCTTGGAAGACCAACTCACCAAGAGCACCCAAAGCTGGCACCCTCGGAAGTGGACTTCCTATCCACTTTGTCTCCGTAATCAGAATCCGTAAATCCTTCAAGCTTGAAGTTTGCCCTCTTGGGTACCATAAGCCAAAGTTTGGGGTATGAGCCAAATATCGAAAGATTAAACTTGACGCCACATAGTGACTTTCCTTGATGCGGCTTGAAACCGTGCACACATCCCCACACTCAACATGATATCCGGTCTAGATGCACAAAGGTAAAGCAAGGAGCCAATCATGGGCGATATACCTTTTGATCCACCGCTTTACCATTGGGATCAATGTCAAGTTGGCACTTGGTGGGCATTGGAGTAATGCGACTTGACATCACTTAGCTTGAATCTTTTAGCATGTCTTGAGTGTATTTGGCTTGGTTGATGAAGGTTCCTTCTCTTCTTTGTTTGATGTCAAAACCAAGGAAGAACTTCAACTCTCCCATCGAAGACATCTTGAACTTGGAGGTCATGAGGCGGCAAATTCCTCATTGAAAGCTTTGTTAGGGGAACCAAAGATAATGTCATCAACATATAGTTGGCATACAAACAACTCCTTTGACCTTCTTAGTAAAAGAGTGGGATCGATTAGCCCCACTTCAAATCCACGATCTTGTAACAACTCGGTAAGGTGGTCATACCACGCGCGTGGGGCTTGTTTAAGGCCATAGAGTGCCTTATCAAGTTGATACACATGATCCGGGAAGTAGGGATCCTCGAGCAGGGGGTTCTTGACATAGACCAACTCATTAATAGGACCATTAAGAAAAGCACTTTTCACATCCATTTGTTGCAACTTAAAGTTGTGATGGGAAGCATAAGCAATCAACAAGCGTATGGATTCAAGGCGAACAGCGGGAGCAAAAGATTTCACCGTAGTCGACACCCTCGACTTGGGAGTAGCCTTGTGCTACCAATCTTGCCTTATTGCGACGATGTTCCATGAGCATCTTGCTTGTTCTTGAAAATCCACTTGGTTCCAATGGCGTTGTGGTCCCCGAAGGCCACGGCACCAATCTCACACCTTGTTGTACTCGAAGTTGTTGAGTTCTTCATGCATGTCATTGAGCCAATCCGAGTCTTGGCGCCTCATAGACCTTTTGGGGTTCAACACAAGAGACAAGCAGCGTGATGTTCACAATAGTTTGCTAATTGTCTACAAGTGCTTACCCCTTTCTTGGGCTTCCAACCAAATTTTCCATGAGATGGCCTTGGGTGGTGAGCTTGGAAGCAATCTTGGCGACACGGCCTCTAATCCCTCCTCGGGTGTGGAAGGAGGAGGTTAACTTGATCATCTTGGCGCCGTCTTGAGCTTGCTCATGATCTTGAACTTGCTCGAGGGAGAACTTGACCTTGGGCATCATTTAGAGGTTCACCACCATCTTGAGGTTGATCTTGCCCTTGGTCTTGTTCACGAGGTTGAGGGCCTTCACTTTGTTCTTGAGCGTGTGGGTCTTGGGGAGGTGATGGCTCCACTTGAGTGGATCATTGTCCTTCTCCTTGACCACAAGGGGTTCCTCAATGGGTAGAATATGACCAATACCCATTCTTCTTATGGCTTGGGAGGAATTTCATCACCTACATCACAAGTACCACTTTGCTCCACAGGGAGCTGTTATTTTCGTCAAACTCCCGTTACCGTCTCCTCATTGAGTCCGGTGGACTTGTTGAGGAACAGTAAGCATGAGTTTGTAGCATAACCAACAAATATGCTCTCATGAGCTCTAGCCTCAAATTTAGACAAGCGAACACCTTTCTTGAGAATGAAACACTTACAACGAACACCGGAAGTACTTGAGGTTGGGCTTGTTGCAGTGAGTATCTCATAAGGAGTCTTGTTCAAGCCTTTGCGAGAGATAGAGCCGATTGGATGCATGACATGCGGTGTTGATGGCTTTGGCCCAAAAGTTGTATGGAGACTTGAACTCCGCCATCATGGTCCTAGCCGCATCCATCAATGTCGGTTCTTCCTCTCGCCACACCATTTTGTTGAGGGGTATATGGACCAGCATATTGGTGCTTGATCCCCTCATCACTAAGAAACTCATCAAGGTGTAGTTCTTGAACTTCGGTGCCATTGTCACCGATTGTCAAAATCTTTGCATTATGTTGGCGTTGAGCTTCATTTGCAAAGTCGATGATGGTTTGTTGAGTCTCCTCTTCCTCTTGAAGAAGTATACCCAAGTGTATCTAGAATAATCATCCACAATCACCAAGCAATACTTTCTTCCTCCAAGACTATCAAAGATGGAGGCCCAAAGAGATCCATGTGAAGGAGCTCAAGGGTCTCTTGAGTAGATGATAGTGGGAGGGTGAGCCTTCTCATGAAGCTTTCCTTCAATACAAACCTTTGCAAGCACGATCTTTGGCAAAACTAACATTTGTTAGTCCACGGACATAGTCCCCCTTGAGAAGGCTTTGCAAAGATCTCATATTGGCGTGGGCCAAGCGGCGATGCCAAAGCCATCCCACGTCAACTTTAGCCATTGGCATGTTGCGGTCTTAGTGGGTCGCTCCGAAAAGTTAATCACATAGAGACCGTTCTCGACATGCCCAACAAAGGCTACTTTAAGAGTCTTGCTCCACAAAGAGGGCCACGGTATCAATGTCAAAGAAAGTAGCAAAACCCATGAGTGCAAGTTGTGAGCATAAAGCAAATTGTATGCAAGGGACTCAACAAGCATGACTTTCTCGTCGTTAGATCATGAGAAATGACAACCTTGCCAAGACCCAATACCTTAGAATGTGAGGCATCACCCACTCAACATTGGTGGGCATAGATGGAATCTTTTGCGTCCACCACCAAGTCCTTGATTCGGTCATATGATTTGTTGCTCCACTATCAAGCAACCATGATCCCCCACCGGAAGCAAACACCTACAAGTTGATCCTTCAATTTGGCATTCTCCTCCACAATATGCATACTCACAACATGGGTTAGTAGCACATGCATTATCAATTAATACCATATGAGGGAAGGTGGCCTTTTCCTTGGTTAGCTCAACTTGGAGTTGAGCATGAGACTCCTTGAGGTTAGCATGAGCACCCTTCAAGACCTTGTGGGCCTTGTCAAGTATCTCAAACTCCTCTTTGAGTCTAGCATGATCAACGCCAAGTTTAGCCTTCTCGGAAGTTAGCACACGAGACACGACAAGAGCATGATCAAGATCTTTCTTTAACTTAGCATGGTCATCGTTGTGTGACTCCTCAAAAGTCAAACGATGAACACGCTCTTCCTCAAGAGCATTAGAGAGATCCGATATCTCATCGGCATAGTCACGACTATGACTTTCCATCTTAGAGATGGTTTCTTCGTGAGCCTCGATCATGTCATTGGCCTCACCAAGTTGTTCCAAAGAGCAACAAAATGCTTCTTGGACTTTCCTTGAGCTTACTCATAAAGACTCAAATTCATTCACTTCCTCATTAGACCCAACATGTCAATCAATGCAATCCTCCAAGAGGAGGATTAGTAATGATGGTGGTTGTGATGTTGGGGGTTACCTTGTTTGAAGCTTTAGCCATGAGGCACTTGGCGGTGATGTTTTCGTTGGGTGAATCAAAGAGACACCGGGAGTAGTAGCAATGGCAGCGGATGCCATGGCCATTGCTTCTCCGTTTTCATCATCATCGTCATCCTCTTGGTATTCTTCTTGAACCACCAACCCACGAGTGGGAGTCTTCTTAGCGAGATTGTTCTTGTTGGGGAAGGACTTGACTTTGTCTTTTGGATGAATTTGCCACCATTGTCTTCCGCTTCTCGTGGAGGCGGTCGAAATGGCTCACATTGCCACAGTTGAAGCAAGTTCTAACTCGTTGCTTGCCCTTAGCGCCACTTGAGTTGTTCTTGTTGAAGTTGGGTCTTGTATTCTTCTTGCTCCAAAATTGTCTTGAAGCAAGGGCCATGTGCTCATGATAATCATACTTGGTGTTTTGAGGTTGTTCTCCTCATCTTCCACTTCTTCCTCTTCTTCCATAATAACCTTGGCCTTCAAAGCAAGGTTGGGCTTCTTGCCCTTTGAGAGCGGAGCACCGCATTGTCGGCAGTCTTGTCCAAGATACTCATTGCAATGAACTCATCCAACACTTCACTTGAGGTCATGGGTGGAAGTCGGTCTTTGATGAATGACGGAGGACATGGCCTTGTTGTAGGGCATCATGGCCTTGAGAATTTCTTGCTTGATCAATTGTCATCCGTGTACTTGCTTCCATGATCTCGAAGTGAGACCGCAGAGTTTGGTCACTCTTGAAAGAGCTCACGAGGTTCTTCATCTTCTTTCATTGCAAACTCATCGGCTTCATCTTGCACCACTTCATAGTTGGGCGTTGAATGCTAGCACTTCCTCGATAGAGACACAACACATTTCCATCGTCCTTAGCCATGGCATGAGGTCGAAGATGAGGGAGATCTTGGGAAGAATTGCATCTTGGATGATGAAGAGCACTCTCATTGAATTGATTATCCACGGCTTCTCGAGGGTGAAGTTGCTTGGGTCATGAGGATAGACACCTTCTTCAATGATTCTCCAAAGGTTAGTATTCACATGTTTTAAATGGCGGCTTGAGCGATAAATCCAAGAATCAAAATCTTCATGTTTCTCATACTTAGGGAGGAGGACCGGCATGATTTAAATGAGTAGAGAATTGGCCCTCCATAAATTGGAGGTTCCACATGGGCAAAGATGCGGTGCCATTTTACCACTAGACATAGGAGCTTTCTCACTAGTAGCTTCCCCTTGTCGGGGTTAGCATCAAATCACCGTGTTAGCGGTGAAGTCTCAAGCACTTGTTGATTTCATTAATAGTGGGCGGAGTTACAAGCACCGGAGGAGAAGCGGATCACACATATTGGACTATTCATTTCGATGGATCCAGAGCGGTTGGAAGGCTCGGGGGCTGGAGTCGTTTAACTTCCCGAGGTGATAAGTTTTGTTATGTTCTCCATTTAATGTTCCTTGTACTAATAATGCAGCTGAGTCTGAAGCCTTGCTCCATGGTCTCCGGATGGCTAAAGAGATGAACTTAAGCGGGTTAAGTGCTTTGGTGACTCGGACACAGGTGGCTCGGCAAGTATCGGCACTTGGGATTCTAGGACCCGCTTATGGCGCATATCGTCGAGAAGTGGATAATATTGCAGGTTGCTTCAAGGGTTATCAAGTGGATCATGTGGATGCCGAGCGAAGACGGCGGGCGCTTTAAGCGGTTGGGTTCTCGGCGTAAACGGTCCGCCTAATGTCTTTTTGGACGTGTTGCACAACCCGTCGATCCGGCTCCGGTGAAGCGGTTTGGCTATTCGATCCGGAGGCCCAATTAGTGGCAGCACTACATGCTATTCGGATTGGGCGGTTCCTTTTCTTGCGTATATGACTCGAGGAATTGCGGAAGATGAGATTACGGCAGACGGATAATCCGGCGCTCCAAGTCCATGGCGATTCTTAATGGTGAGTTGCATCATTGCGATGTATCGAGGGCATTTCAACGTTGTGTTTCTCCCGAGGAGGATGTGAAATCTTAAGAGAAATCCATGAAGGAGATTGTGGACATCACGTCGGTTCAAAGTCTCGGTGGCAAAGCGTTCCGTCACGGATTTTCTTGGTTGACGACACTGCGGCGATCACGGAGGACTTGGTTAAGCGGTGTGATGGATGTCGAGAAATTTTCAAGGCGTGCTCATGCGGCACAAGAGTTGAGATGATCCCAATAGCGTGGCCGTTTGCAACAGGGGCTGGATATGGTTGGACCCTTTAAGCGATCCAAGGATAAGAAGACCCACTGTTGGTGGCGGTGGACAAATTTACCAAGTGGGTTGAGCGGGCACTGTCGGCCAAGTGTGATGCGACAACGGCGGTGCAGTTCATCAAAAGGTGATTTTCGGTTTGGCTTTCCACAGTATCATTCGACAATGGCACTAATTTATCCAAGGGTGCTATGAAAGAGTTACGTGAGCGTGAGCACATCCGGCAGCGTGTGCGTCGGTGGCTCATCGATCCAGCGGGCAGCGAGCGAGCTAATCAAGAGATCTTACGAGGCATCAAACCTCGACTTATGGTTCCATTGAGAGAACACCCGGTCTTTGGGTTGAAGAGCTACCATCGGTGCTATGGAGTATCAATACTCGCCAACCGGTCCCTTTGGATATACACGTTCTTCATGGTCTGAAGCGAAGCGGTTCTCCCGATGATATCGAACGCGACTACGCCCGTGTGGCGGCTTATGTTGAAGCGTACAAGCGAGGCGGCGCGGCGGGGCGCTTTGGATCTATTGAATGAAAGGCGTGATATGGCAGCTGCTCGTTCGGCAATTTACCGGCAAGATCTTAAATCGTTATCACGATCGCTGGGTTAAAACGAGAACCTTTCAAGAAGGAGATTTGGTGCCGCCTCATCCAAGACGAACAGATATGCACAAGTTATCCCGCCTTGGGAAGGACCTTTTGTGGTCGGCAAGAATCTACACAACGGATCATACTATCGATTGATATTCGAGGCGTCAAGACTCACGTACGTTAGAGGAGGAGACCAACGGCCGTGGAATATAGCTCATCTTGACCTTACTACACTTGAGCCATCGGCTCTATTTATGTACATATCATGACAATGTATATATTATCTTGATATAATAAAAGCGGAGCCTCGGCTAAGCGGGGTCTCTGTCTTTCTTATCATGCGTGGTTACATGGGTGATTACATTTTTTAAAGCGGCCTCGGTTTACCCTTGACATTTGTTTTTATCACTTGGGGGCTTGGTGGTGTCGAACCAATGCAACACCTCTTGATAAGTAAAGCCACCCGGATCATTGGGGACACGGTCAAGTCTGACGGTCCACACCTCTTGAGTCGAACCTCTCGGCCGAGTCATTTGAGGACTTGGTGAACCGAACCAATGTCATGCCACTTGGCGGCGTATCGCCACGAGTCTTTGGGGACTGGCATTTGCTGTCATCCTTTCGCCTTGGGAGCTTGGTTGCGTCTGACCATGGTAATGCCATCTGACCAGCTCAGTAAAGCTTTTCTTTTGCAAAAAGTTATTGCCTTTGTTGCCATATTTTCTCATAATTGGTATTTGATTTTTTGTTGCGTTTTTTTTAAACTGACAACGTTTTTATCGGTTCAGCCGTCAATTACAAATGTTGGCTATTCATTCGGACTATGCGGTGGCGGGGAGTTGATAGAAAGTCAACCGGTGCGTGTCAATTCCTTGGTCGATCCCTTGTATCTTGGTCCTCCAAGAAACAAAATTCGATATCATTATCTCTTGCGAAGCGAATATATAGCTGCTGGTTCATGTTGTGCTCAATTACTATGGATGACACAAACGCTTAGGATTATGGGATACATGCGAGACATGTTCCTTTGCTTTGTGACAATGAGAGTGCGATTAAGATTGGACACAATCCGTGCAACACTCTCGCATGAAACATATTGAAGTTCGTCACCATTTTATTCGTGATCACATTGCCAAGGTGACATCAATCTTAAGCATGTTCGTCTTGACAAACAACTTCGATATCTTTACAAAACCACTTGATGAGAAGTGTTTTGTCGCAAGGAGTGAGTTGAACATCATTGATGCTTCAAACTTGGAGTGAAAACTCCATTGATGCATGCAAGGCATGAGCCTACTTGACTAATCCTTGATATTTCTATTATGATGATGATCATATGTCTTGGACACATTGCCCCTTGTATTGCATCTAACTCCTTGCGGTACTTGGATGATCTACATTCCACAAGATTACCACACACTCAAATCTTGAGTAATCTTGTCATTGACCAAGTATCTAGCCCTTTGGGATGTTGAGTTCAAGGAACAAATTTCACATATCCTTTTGACACCTTATACATCTAGTATTTCACTCTTGTCATCTTGGATATTCTTGAGTATTTCCTTGCTTGCCTAACCCATGTAGGAAGACGAACTACACAAGTGGAAATGGTGCTCCAACTTCACATTAAATGAGCACCTACATCAAGTTCTCCTACATGAACAAAGCAACAACAAGCCCAAGGTATGTTCTTCACATCTTGAAGGAGCTTTGCTCAAAGTCATGAGTACAAGCAGCTTCATAAGATGTGATCACATCAAATGCTTAATCGAAAAATGGCAACCCCATTTTGAGCTTAAACGATGAGTATGACCTATGATCAAATGTTCTCATTTGACTCCTAAGTCAATATACTCAAACATAGGTGACTTTGTGTACGACCCTATCTAGATGAAGTACATATGTTTGGAGTTTTCTATTTTCTCTTATGTTCTCTCATTGAGTTTTATTTTAATCAAAAAAACTTCATCTAGCAATCTTTTTCAATTCTATTCTTCTGTTTTGTGAATATCCTTTTGGCTCTGATCAATTCCTTGCAAATCATTTACAAATTCATTGCAAATCTTTGAAACATTCCTTGCAAAGTGAGCTGAATTATTTGAATTTCCTTGAAATTAAACTCGGCGTCACCGCGTAACATTTGATCGACCGAAAAAGGATCTGCCCTAAGTCCCGACTTTCGGACCCACCGATCCATCTCACTTCGGTGTCACCGATTTTCTTTCAGGATATCATCTTAGCTCTACTCAATGATTCTCTATGCATATTTATTTTTGCCCGTTGTGATTCTTAAGGATCCACTTCTTTCTTCCATCTTTCATGACCTTCCTAGTTGGCTGTCCTTTCGGCACTTGATGTCAAAGGGAAGATTTAGGGAGTTAAGGGAAAAAGAAGATTTAGGAGAAGATGAACAATCTTATCTTAGGGAGAGAATCACATCAAAGCTTTGTCATGTTCCACATTGGATATTACATTTGGCATCATTCTTTTGATTTTGCTTTCTTCGCTCTCACAATTGGTATCTTATGAAAAGCAAAATCTCTCAGAGTTCATTGAAAAATCTTTTAGTCTTGGGAGACATGTTTGCTGATTCAAGCTTGTGCTCAATATGAGACACTCTTTATACATGTCATCCTGGCTTGGTACTCTTGATGTTCTTGCAGTTGGTTGAAGAAATACTCTTGTGTTATCTAACCCTGTTTTCCAAGTCTATTTCTTCAGGTATAATGCCAAGGAACCTCAAGGTAAGTATATGCATCTTGCAGAATGTGCATGATGGTGACTTGCTTGTGAATATCTGTTTGCAAGAAATCACCATGCACATATGCATTATCACTCACTTCTTTTCATCTTTCTGATGCATATAGCCAAGCTGCATGTAGCACATCTTGTTTTCTCTCTTGTGTGCTTGTGGTAGTCCAAAACCATAATCTATGAAAATCTTGCACACTTGTAGAGCCTGTACTACATGTTTGTCAAAGCTTTAGTGATAATTCTGTCTTTCTTTAGTAGCTTTGATGTCTTGTTTTGTGTTGCCATCAATTACAAAAAGGGGAGATTGAAAGCACATTTGCTCACAGGTGGTTTTGGTAATTAATGACAACATACTTTGTGGTTGGACTAATGCTTTTATCAAGTATGTTTCAGGAAAGTCAATCACATTGGCATGGCAAAGGACTGAAGGTGGACCCTAAATGCTAAGGCAAGCATTGGCAAAAGCTCAAGACTCCATTTTGGTTTAGTGATCCAAGATCACATTGAGTCCATAGGAAAGCCAATACTATTAAAAGGGATGAGGTTATGATAATGATCTTGTTGCTCAAAGTGCTTAGTGATATATCTCCTATTATAACTCACTTCCATATACACTCATAAGTAATCTCGGTCTCACCGATTCCATAAACTCAGTCACACCAAGATGAACCACCTCAGCCATATAGCCAAACCCTAGAAATTTGGATTTTCGATTCGAACTCGGTCTCACGAAACTAGTGTTATAGCTTCATGACCTTCTGTCATCAAATCGGTGTCACCGAGATGATAAAGTCAGTCCCACCGAGATTTGCAAACCCTAGTCTTTGGAAGAATCGGACTCAGAGATTGTATTTTGGTCCCACGAAAATCCCAACGTTCTAAGATTTGAACTTGGTCTCACCGAGTTGTCAACAGTCTGACCGAGATTGGTCAAATGTGTGTAACGGTTGGATTTTGTGTGAGGCTATAAATACCCTCCACCTCCTCTTCATTCGTGGAGAAGCCATCGAAAAGAACTACCACTCCTACCTTACATTTCGAGAAGAAAACTACCTACCCTTGTGTTGAGATCAAGTTGCTCCACTCCCACCATATGAAGCTTGATCTCTAGCCTTCCCAAGTTGCTTTCCACTCAATCCTTTCTTCCACCACAGCCAAATCGGTGAGGAGATTTGAGTGTTGGGAGATTATCATTTGAAGCACAAGAGCAAGGAGTTCATCATCACCAACACCATCTATTACCTTTTGGAGGTGGTGCCTCCTAGATTGGTTAGGTGTCGCTTGGAGCCTCCGTAAAGATGTGGAGTTGAACCAAGAAGTTTGTAAGGGCAAGAGATCGCCTACTTCGTGAAGATCTACCCCAGTAAGGCTAGTCCTCCGTGGGCGTATGCCATGATGGCATAGACAAGGTTGCTTCCGTGGACCCTTCGTGGGTGGAGCCCTCCGTGGACTCTCGCAGCCGTTACCCTCGTGGGTTGAAGTCTCCATCAGCGTGGATTGACGATAGCACCACCTATCGGAACCACGAGAAAAATCTCCGTGTCTCCAAATTGCGTTTGATCTTCTCCACTTCTTCTACTGTGCAATTTACTTTCCGCTGCCCATACTCTAGAATTGCATGTGTAGTATGCTACTTGACTTGTGTGATATAAAATCTGCCAAAAACTTGTCTTTGTCAAAGGCATAATTTTTATCTTGTCGAGTAGTCTAATCACCCCCTCTAGACACTCTCACCTTCTTGATCCTACAGAGTAATCGTCTCGTGCCAATGGATTAATCTCGGAAGAACTTAGCACCGATTAGTCCATAACATGTCATCAATCACCAAAACAACTTGGGGATAAATATGCCATACAATCTCCCCCTTTTTGGTGGATTGATGACATCACGGGATTTGCACAAACATGAGATATAGGACAAGCGCAAAAAAACCCCTGGCGCTAACCCACAGATCTAAAATGTAGATGGGCTCCCCTAGATGTGTGCTATCTAGATAAGTGCTTTGAATTGCACGGCACATACTAGGATCAACGCTCCCCATTTTAGGCAGACCAATCACCTAAGAAGGGTATATGAGAGAAGCATAGATAACTTAACAGGATAAGAATGCAACTCATAAGCTAGATATTGACATAGATAATGATTGGAAAGATAAGGTAGCATATGTCTCACACCATATGGAGGAACTTAGGTCTCTTGACACAAACCAACTTAGGTCTCAGCGACACAAACCAACCAAAGCAAATAGCGAGGAAAACACAAAAAAGAGGAAGACACAAGCACAAATCCTAAACTCTCTCCCCTTTGGCATCGAGACACCAAAAGGAGAGGGATTTGCTCTGACTCGGTGATAGCAATAGAGGGACACACACCAGATCTCAGCGGGATCATCTGCGCCACCGTTGTCGGTCGGGAAGTGCTCGGCATCAGAATCGGTCCACGGGCAGTGCTGCTGAATCCACTCCTCCTCCTCAGGAAGCTGGTCCTCAGATCCACTGTTAACTGTAGCACCAAGCCCGCGCATGAGCTCCTTGTGGCGACTTCGGGCCTTCTTCTCAGCCACATGAGTCATGTACTGACCGTGAGACTCCATGCAGAACAGCTTCTTCATCTTGAGCTTAAGCTTCTTTGCCCAAGAGGGCTCTGCCTCAGAAGGCATGTAGTCATCATCATCATCCTCAGCCTCAGCCCCAGTCTCCTCCTCGGTCTCCATGGCAGTAGCAGACAAAGGAACTCCAGTCTTAGGGGCCTGAGTGCCCCAGTTATCCTTCTTCCTCAGACGCTTGATGTTGTGAGAAACCAACTCTCCAGTCTCCAGCATCGCCTTGGGATAGACACGAGCCCAGGCCTTCTCAATAAGCAGCATGATGAACGGACCATAAATCAGGCACTTGCATTCGGAGATAGCAGATAACAGCTCAGACCACATAACATGTAAATATCAGGGGACTCTCGGTGTTACATTTCGCCGGCCTTTGGAAGAAAGAAGCATGTCCACGAGATAGGAGTGAACTGATCCAGATTCGATACGAGGGAAAGAGTCTCTCTGAAGACACGGTGAAGGATATCCAGATAGGCAGGCAGCTCATAAGTTTCCTTCTTCATTTCGAGGTTGATCCTCAAAGTGCGGTGAGGGCCATAGAGCTTGCTTGTGAGTGGCGTTGGTGTTGCGGTGTGGTAGCCGACAAGAGACTCAAGTCCTAGATCTTGCACCCCAATCAACTCCATGAAAGCTTTCCACTTGGTGAAAGCAACTTGCCATTGGTCATCCAAGTCGGTGTCTGTCCTCATCAGTCCGAGATGAACCGTGGCATAGAATTGAGCCACAATATCGGCATCATAATCTTTGTTGAATGCATGACCCCAAGAATGTTCATTGAGTGCACATCGAAGAGCTTCACCAAAGTATTCAGGATCCTTCTCCATGGTCAGTGTTGATGTAGTGCACGTTGATAAAGAGTTCTTCTTGGCTTTGAGAACATCAAAGAAGATGGCGGAACTGTTCTAGAAGCAGACGGTTGACCAAAGTGGGATCTTGGTACGCCTCATAGAATTCTTGGCGATGCCTTGCCGAGAACTCCTTGGGTTGCATTTACATTCGGTTTTGCGAGTGCTTGACTTGACACAGTCTTCTTTTGGAGTTGAGGTGGAGGTGGAGCACTTGAGGAACCTCCGCGAGACTTCGATTAGTGCGATAGCAGCTGGGCGTGGCTTGCGACGGGGTTGACACGGCGGATGCTCGAAGCTCATCACCGAACCACACAACACGCAAAACAACCAGAAAAAGAACGAGCATAGGCCACAAAACACGAGCAAAAAGATCACTGAGAGGTAGGAGCATGATGGAAACTGGTAGAGGCGGTAGTATCGCGACCACGCGGCGGTAATACCGCTCCACGAGAGAGCGTAATGCAGCTCAAGCGATAATCTAGCTCGAGGCGAGGAAACACATCGGTTTCCTACTACCATGGTCGAGATCCACTACCGTCTACCAAATTCAAAAAACTCCAACCAAACATCAATCCAAACTGCCTAGAAGCTTTCTCCATCCTACTCAAGCCTAGATTTTGCCAAAAATCTAGAGATCTGCCTCGCCCTAAGATGCTAGATTGGAAATCTAGACAAAAGAAAAAAGAGAGCGAGGGCAATACCGGCATCCATGGCAAGAAGACAAGGTGGGGATCAACTCCACCGAAGGAAATGGGAGAACGCCCGAGAGAGATCCATGAGCCCTCCACGGTGCAGTTCTGGAGAGAGAGCAGGCGTGCAAATGGGTATGGGGAGAAGAAACTCCCCTGCCCGATATAACCCCTGCACCACCTCAGCGGTAGTACCGCTCGCCACCAGCAGTAGTACCGCTCAGCAACAAAAAAAGGCCTCTAAGCAAAACGGCTCAAGCACAAAAAGAGAACGAGAAAGCAAGGCCAAGACAAAGAAAGACCAACAAGGCAACACACACACTAACAAAAGTCAGAACCCACTCCTTCAAAACAACCACAGGCGAGCAAGCTGGCCTCTCTCAAGAGAGGCGGTGGCGGAGAGCCACCTATGTTTCAGTCAATTGGTATGGCACCCGATGAATTATCCTTGGGCCCATGACCAAAACTCGTCTTTGAAGCACAAGTACCATAAAAATGGCTAATGTGAAAGAGTTGATCGTTTTTGCATAATGGGGGAGGAGAGTTCATTGAGAGAACAACACTCCCCTATATGCCTACATCTAAACTAGACAACAAGTTGAGTGAGGTGGGGTGTGCAAGGGTTCAAGTCACATTGCTCGAATCAATGATACTAGCAAAAGAGCCCGTGCGTTGCAACGGAGAAAAAATCACATGTCCGTAAGCATATATGTGTCAGCATGTTTGAAGGAATTGTAGTAGGGAAATGTACATACTTCTAGCCAAATTGATGATCACTGATGCACTTGCTAGGTTGCTTGCTCAAAAGCACATCCTTGTGCCATGGACGCCAACATTTGAGTTCTGGACCGGATTCACCGATGATTGATAGTGTCTCTATGCACATGGTTCCGACTCCCCCTATCTGTGCCCATGCACACATAGATGGACTTCTTGGGGTCATGGCAAGTACCAACAAAATAAATAAACATATTTATGGTTTGAAACCTATAAAACAAATTAACACTCGAATACTTTTTTTTGCACATACTACCACTCAAATAACTTTGCAAGTAGCAAAACAATAGTATGAAATTACTCAAAACTACCAAGATCCATTCTTGGAATCAATTCATTATCGAGATAGAATGGTGTCCAGCCCTCTCCTATTACAACATCACATGCGATATAAATCAGATTTGTCAAGTTATAGGATTAATAAAAATTAACACACAATTTTACATGCCTACAACAAACTCATTGTCTTGATTATATGGACATTTTTCTATTTACGCATAAATGTCTTGACCGAACCGAGTTACTAAATTACCTAATGAAGTTTCAGGCGTCTTCACCTTTTTTTTTTTGGGTGGAACGTCTCCTGAGAAAAATTCCAAGTGAACTACGCTCTTGCACATATGCCTGTTGGAACTCTGAATTTCGTTATGTACATCTGTTTGAGCCTTCAAGCTTCTCTTTGTAGCGGCTGCTTGTTCGAGTGCAGCAAGCCCCATCAAGTTGTGATTCGCGAGGAATCATGTGATGTGAGCTTTTTGATGGTGTCTTGCATGGAATGGTTCTTCGAGAAAGTACAAGCACCATCTATATAGAAGCAGAGATCAATAACACACCTCAAGATCAGTAACACTTGGTCACTAAAACAAAGTATTCTTCTGTTAAAACACACAACGACAGTTAAAATGCATCGATACATTGCTCTTGCAGCGTAAAACAAACTCCATTGATCTTTTGAATCCTAAATCTGTAGGGAGAGCAGAAGGCTGAGGCTACTCATAAAAATCTTGGCATTCAAGGCCACACCTATGTCAAGCTTCTACCATGAGGCACCTTCTCTCCCAAGTCTGAATCTTGCAAGGTAGACATGGAAACAAATCAATTATCTCTATAGTTTGCTAGCCCACATTGGCTTTAACATTGAAGTACTTATTCTTCGAAGTGCGCGATTGACCAAGTCACCGAGCTGGGGAGAAATAAGTGACCCAACTATGAATTGTTGAGTTCTTTGGCCATTGCAAACCCGGATGTCGCTGCTTCTTACTCCTCGGGTTGATGCTGATTCTTTGTTCTGTAATACACTGCGCATGCAACAAAAGAAAATTCAGAGATATAAGATGACGAGAGAGAGCTTGTGCGCCGTGCCCATAGGCGCCCCACGAGCAAGTTTAGTGCAGCGGATGCCATTGTAGATAAGAACCACCACCACCGTAACCACCACGGGCTTGGCGGCCATTGCCGCTCCTTGCGTCTGGTGTTGGCCGCGATGTCTGGAATTACCATGGTGCGCTGCATAAACTCACTTGCGACGCCGTGGTTCCATTGCTCTATGTATATTGTTGTGCTTGCGGTGACATAGTCGCCATGTGTTTGTTCCCGTGCTTTCATCACCCACCCTCCTCGTCCTCTCCCTCCGCAGGGGCCTTCTTCTTCGACATTATCTCTCTGTATCAAGTCTCGAGGCTACTTGTTGATTTGTTTAACTCGTCCATATTTAAATTGGTGAGGATTAGTGCAAACAAGCGAGGTGGGACTAACTATTTGACAAGAAACCTTGGTTTTTAACGCAAAGGACCGAGTTGACTGGTTGCATTCCTTTGATGGAATTGGAAAAGATGTAGCGAGGCTCTCTGAGCGGACTGCATGTTGAATTTAGTATCTTGATTAAAATAGTAGCACCTTGGATGTAGAAAATAATATTAGGCGAGAAAAAGCTGGCGTAAATTCATGGAAAGAAGAAAGCGCATTGTGACGGTGAACGGAGACCCAATCCGTGCTTTATTATTAGGAGAGATTTAGCTCATGCCTTAACTCGCGAAATCTTGCTTCATCCAAGGGCTTTGAAAATATCTGCAAGATTATCATGAGTGTTGACATACTTGAGCTCGATCTCCCTCGCCTAATGTGATCCGGATGAAATGATACGAATCTCAATATGCTTCGTCTTGAAGTGTTGCACGGGTTGAGAGAAATCTTGATGGCACTTTCGTTGTCACACCAAAGAGGCACTTTGTCACAAATGACACCGTATTCCTTTAAAGTTTGCCTCATCCATAATAGTTGTGCACAACAACTACGGCCGCCATATTCGCTTGATGGGCAATGAAGACACACAACTTTGCTTCTTGGAAGACCAACTCACCAAAGAGCACAAAGCTGGCACCCTCCGGAGTGGACTTCCTATCCACTTTGTCTCCGCCCAATCAGAATCCGTAAATCCTTCAAGCTTGAAGTTTGCCCTCTTGGGTACCATAAGCCAAAGTTTGGGGTATGAGCCAAATATCGAAAGATTAACCGACGCCACATAGTGACTTTCCTTGAGTGCGGCAAACCGTGCATCCCCACACTCAACATGATATCCGGTCTAGATGCACAAAGGTAAAGCAAGGAGCCAATCATGGGCGATATACCTTTTGATCCACCGCTTTACCATTGGGATCAATGTCAAGTTGGCACTTGGTGGGCATTGGAGTAATGCGACTTGACATCACTTAGCTTGAATCTTTTAGCATGTCTTGAGTGTATTTGGCTTGGTTGATGAAGGTTCTTCTTCTTTGTTTGATGTCAAAACCAAGGAAGAACTTCAACTCTCCCATCGAAGACATCTTGAACTTGGAGGTCATGAGGCGGCAAATTCCTCATTGAAAGCTTTGTTAGGGGAACCAAAGATAATGTCATCAACATATAGTTGGCATACAAACAACTCCCTTGACCTTCTTAGTAAAAAGAGTGGGATCGATTAGCCCCACTTCAAATCCACGATCTTGTAACAACTCGGTAAGGTGGTCATACTACACGCACGTGGGGCTTGTTTAAGGCCATAGAGTGCCTTATCAAGTTGATACATGATCCGGGAAGTAGGGATCCTCGAGCAGGGGGTTGCTGACATAGACCAACTCATTAATAGGACCATTAAGAAAAGCACTTTTCACATCCATTTGTTGCAACTTAAAGTTGTGATGGGAAGCATAAGCAATCAACAATATGGATTCAAGGCGAACAGCAGGGAGCAAAATTTGTCGACACACCCTCGACTTGGGAGTAGCCTTGTGCTACCAATCTTGCCTTATTCTTGACGATGTTCCATGAGCATCTTGCTTGTTCTTGAAAATCCACTTGGTTCCAATGGCGTTGTGGTCCCCGAGGCCCTGGCACCAATCTCCACACCTTGTTGTACTCGAAGTTGTTGAGTTCTTCATGCATGTCATTGAGCCAATCCGAGTCTTGGCGCCTCATAGACCTTTTGGGGTTCAACACAAGAGACAAGCGTGATGTTCACAATAGTTTGCTAATTGTCTACAAGTGCTTACCCTTTCTTAGCTTCCAACCAAATTTTCCATGAGATGGCCTTGGGTGGTGAGCTTGGAAGCAATCTTCGCGGCACGACTCTAATCCTCCTCGGGTGTGGGAAGGAGGGTTAACTTGATCATCTTGAGCGCCGTCTTGAGCTTGCTCATGATCTTGAACTTGCTCGAGGGAGAACTTGACCTTGGGCATCATTTAGAGGTTCACCACCATCTTGAGGTTGATCTTGCCCTTGGTCTTGTTCACGAGGTTGAGGGCCACTTTGTTCTTGGAGCGTGTGGGTCTTGGGGTGATGGCTCCACTTGGTGGATCATTGTCCTTCTCCTTGACCTAAGGGGTTCCTCAATGGGTAGAATATGACCAATACCCATTCTTCTTATGGCTTGGGGAGGAATTTCATCACCTACATCACAAGTACCACTTTGCTCCACAGGGAGCTGTTATTTTCATCAAACTCCGTTACGTCTCCTCATTGAGTCCGGTGGACTTGTTGAGAACAGTAAGCATGAGAGTTTGTAGCATAACAACAAATATGCTCTCATGAGCTCTAGCCTCAAATTTAGACAAGCGAACACCTTTCTTGAGAATGAAACACTTACAACCGAACACCCGAAGTACTTGAGGTTGGGCTTGTTGCCGTGAGTATCTCATAAGGAGTCTTGTTCAAGCCTTTGCGAAGATAGAGCCGATTGGATGCATGACATGCGGTGTTGATGGCTTTGGCCCAAAGTTGTATGGAGACTTTACTTTAAAATCGACCGCCTTGGGTGAGGCACTCCGTACTCGGGGCTCGGACAGCGCCTAACCGCCAGGTTCACACCATTTTTAGGTATCTGCGAGCGTCACTGCCTGCGACATTATTCATGACTCACCTCGATGCGCATATACGAAGAAAGAGAGGCGAGCTGGATCGGCGGGACAACTGGACACATTGGAGGAAAACGGCGTCGCCAGGCTCGTTCGCATTCTATCGGCGATGACTCAAAGATATCAAAGCGAGAAATGCGGGCCAAGACTTACAATGTTGGTGAACTAGTTCTCGCTTTGCGGACAAGAAAAGGACAAGCTCAAGTCCAAATGGGAGGCCCCTTCATTGTCGATCAAGTCTGTCGGCGGGCGTACAAATCTGAAATCGTCGGATAACCACTGAGTCGAACCATGGAGCAGCCCGCCTCAGAAGATTCTATGCCTAGCGCCGGACTAAAGTTTGTCCCTTCCTCCGTTCAAATTTTACACTTGGCTGTCTTTTGTTTCTCTTTTCATAACCTTTTACTAAAAAGCCCCTAAGGGCCTACTTCGCATTGTTCACTACACTTGATGTGCCATCCGTCGGACCCGACTCAATGTCACATCGATCTAGCACATAACACATCATATCACTTTGCGGCCTCACGACGGTATCCCAGGTGTCGCCTTACCTCGGCCGGGACCGTTTAGCCTTTTGCGCGTATATGATAGTGTCGCTAGCATCCATATGAAAAGGCCGGTGACATGACTGAGTCGTAAACCCAAAGTGGCCGAGACTTACGAGACGAGGCATCCATGACCCAGCATCGAGCGTGTCGGTCGAAGACAAGTAATTCGGGCTGGCTGGCTGGCTAGCGGACTCCGATAAGCCGGCTGTAGCGGGCTAACGGGACTCCGTACTCAATGCGTGACATTTCCCGAAGAACGAACCGAGAGCGAAGAAGGACACATGCGGCCACCTAAGTGTTCGGAGGGTAGCAAGCTACCATGGCTCGGTGGAGACACTAGGAGACATTTCGTAGAGAGGCTACTAAAGATAAACAACTAGATAGTCGGATCCCACATACCAAGCATTTCAATCATACACACACTATGCTCGATATGTGCAAATACAACAAGCATCACAACATGACTCTCTGACACAAGTACTTTATTTAAAGGCTCGAGAGCCATTCATATCATACACACAAATCAGGTCACCGACCCACATACAAGTCATACAAGCATACAAGCCCAGTGGAAGTGTTTTGTGAGTCGAACAACTAGTAAAATAAAGAGGCTTGGGTAAGCCTAGCTATACTACATGGTCCTTCTCTTGCAGGATCACCACGGGCCTTAGTCTACTCATCGATGTCAGCGTCTCGAAGAACCCGTCGGAAGGGTTTGAGGCATCTTGAAAAATGTAAATTAAAGCAACATGAGTACAAAGGTACTCGCAAGACTTATCAGACCCTACATACATGCATATTATCAAGAAGGGTTGGTGGGGTTATTGCGACAAGCGACTTTGACTCATGGCTAAGCTATCCTCTGAGACACCAACTTGAAATAGTTTTGCTTTTCAGTCCACTACTCATCATTTCAATACACCACGAGGATCCAACCCGTCTTCCTCGAGGAAGCCATCCTCGGCACTCACGCTTATCTTGAGGCTTTTAGTAGTATCCATTTACTTGTCTATGAGCTGTATAAAGAACCAAGTAGTCCTTTACAGCGAATGGGCTATTCGAATAGATGATGTTAACCTGCGGTGTACTTCTTCATACGCTCTCACCACTTATCGCCGTTTACACGACATGTACTCGGCAACCTTCAGCGGAAGCCCAGCGTGGGTGTCGGCCACGACCTACCTGAACACCTAAGCCCCTAGTCGAGGTTTATCGCCTATTTGAGTTCCATCTATGAGGAGTTCGGCGAAGTCTCGCTCACGCCTCAAGCGATGTGAGCAGGGTTCCCGAGATACCAAGCGGGCATCCGGTACACGTGCCCGTACCTCCGCATCACAGCCCACCCCTACGGTGGTAGCTGTCCACGGCCTCGATGAGGCTACAAACACGAAACTACTTGCAACTCTGGACGAAGGCTAGGGTGAATAAGAAGCGAGAGGGTCCATTGGTTTGGACCCAATGCATGGTAGTAGCTGAATCTTAAATCACACATCTGAGATCTCGATTAGCAGGGCGGCCTCAATGAAACAACCCACCATGTACTCCTACATGGCCTTTCATCGATACCTTTACCAAATCGTGTTCAACACCTTACTCTCGTACCGACTCGATCATTTCCTCTAGCCATCACCCGAGATGAACGGACGACCGACTCTAAGCATAGCAGGCATAGCAAGGTAGGAACAACACAATCATATGGCTCAATCAACTCCTACACATGCTAGTGGGTTTCATCTGAATTCTTGTGGCAATGACGAGGTCATGCGGAGGAAATGGGTTCAACTACCATGACCCACAGCCGTTTGAATCGCGTTGTCTTAATGCGATAAATGAGCGGGAGCAAGAACATGGGATTTTATCGATATGATCAAATGGTTGGTTGCTTGCAGCGAATGTCGTTACGGGTATTGTTCTTCGTCGGGGTTATCACGGTACTCCTCGAGGCGAGAACACTTGCAGGAACACCGATACACAGGCATTACCAAACAAGATGCAACAATATGATGCATGCAATGAGACATGGCAAAATGAGTGCTTTGGGCTAATGCAACTAGGACCAAATGAGTTTGAAGCATTTTGAACTAAAGATGCAATTTCAAACTCATTATGATCATTTAAAGTGCTTAAACTTGTTCTGCCATAAACAGTGGGTTAGCTTCTGTAAACATGCATGAAACCTGTACAGATGGAAAGATTGGATTTTTCTGATCATTTTCATATATAATTTGTCCCATTTGGAGCTATGGTTGATTTTATATGAATTTTTGAAGTTTGAAACAATTTACGGAATTTCTGTGTAAAATAATTCCGATAAATTAAATATTACGTCGACCTTTGCGTCATGATGGCGTCGGGGGTCAGCGGCTGGTCGGTCAAAGCTGACCGAGTGGGTCCCATGTCGATGGGGTTAGTTTAATTAAAATTTGATTAAAACTAAACTAGTTTAATTAGCAGTGGGCCCACATGTCATAGACCCAGGAAGTCACTGGGCCTACGTGGTCAAACCGAGTCAAACCCACGGCGTTTAGCGCCTGAGCCACGCCGGCGGAAGTGGTTTTAGCCATTCCGGCCACCAAATGGGCGGAGGCCACGGAGCGTGAGGACAAACCGCAACTCTTGGCGAGTCCGTTGGGCTCGGGTGGCGGAGTGGCCCGGCGACTTTGGCGGCCACCGGAGCTCGGGTGAAAGCGAACTCGTCTTTGGGTGTCGGTGAGTGCGTGGGTGCGTGGTTAGCTCCAGTGCGATCGTGGTGACAGCGTTGGACACGGTGAGAAGGCGGATGTGGCGGGAACGCGTCGGCGGCGAGTTGCGGCGGCGAGTGCGCGTGAGCTTCGTCGCGGTCTGTGGTGCAGGGAGCGAAGAGAGGTGAAGGTAGCTAAGCTCCGCAGCTCCGCGTAGGAGCAATCGTGAGGTCGGGGAAGCGAGCTCTGGCAGCAGCGTGAAGGATCTCCGTGGCCCGGCTTCGAAAGCTTGGTCGGCGTCTTGAGCCTGTGGCCTCGGGGCTCAGCTAGCTTCGAAGAGTCGGCGGCGGCGGGCGTCTGGAACAGTGATGTGGTGGGGTAAATGAAGGCACTCTGACAGTGGTCTTGTGTGATGGCGTCGGCCATGGCGTGGGGAAGCGAGAGCGAACGAGGAGGAAAGGCGTCACAGGGGTGCGGGGAAAGGCGAAGTCGATCCCAGCGTGGCGAAAGCAGGGGAAGCGGCAGCTGCGTGGCGTGCGTGTGGCCGGTCCGCCCAGCACCTTGGCTGCACAGCAAGCCAAGCAACTGTGGCCTTGATGGCCGAGCTGGGCCGGCCGGTGGGCCCGGCTAAGCGGCGCCAGGTAAGTTTTACGCTTTTCATCATTTTCTTTTTCTATTTTCACTGCAACTTTGTTGAGTTATTTAAAATACCAAAAGGTTCTAAAATTCACCAAACTAATCACAGTCCATTGTTGGAATATTTCCAACATGAAACATTTAGTTTGGAGATATTTGGACATTTGAAATATTTTATAAATTTAAAATGCCCAAATTCAAATAACTATGATTTAATTTGAACCTCCAGGATGACCTAGAAATTGTATTGCATCACTTTTGGCGAGCTTACGGACCAAGACAAAAATGATGGACATTTTAGAAAAGGAATTTAGGGTCATCGAAAATATTTTTAGCAAACCTAGTTGTTTCGAGGGAGGGTGGAGTTACAGTGATCCCATTTCGGGTTTACTGTTAAAAGAAAGACATGATGCAACACTCTAATGCATGAACTAGCTGAAGTGTGACAACTCACCCCCACTCAAAAGAATCTCGTCCCAGAAGTTTAGGTTCCTCGGAAAGAGGCGGGGTACTCAGAGTCGAAGGCGATCCTCCCTTTCCCAAGATGCTTCCTTCTCGGGAATGAGTCTGACCATTGTGAACCTTGAGAAGCTTGATATTATCTTGCGTCGAGGTGGATTTAACCGGCGTGATCGAGAATCTGAGCGGGATATTCTCGATATGTGAGATTATCTTGAAGATCAAGCGTTTATGGTCCCTCCACGGATAGGATCGAGAAGCAAGCGCTGAGTTGAGAAGCGTGGAAGGCGTCGTGGACTTTGGAGAGATGCGGAGGTGGTTCAATTGGTAGCAACTTCTCCTCGTTTGAACAAGAATCTTGAAAGGGTCCAATGTAGCGAGCCAATTTGCCTTTGATGCATAGATGGGTTCCCTTGGAGGGGTAACCGAAGTAAAGCCTTCTCGTCGACCTCGTAAGTCATAATATATGTTTTCGGTCATATTGACTCTTTGAGCCGAGATTGGGCTGTTTTCAACTTTTGACGAGCGATGCTGAACTTGCTCTTACAGCTTCTGGATCATATCCAGGCCCAAAATTGTCTTTCCCGGTTTACGACCGATTAAGAGGTGTTATTCACCTTCGTCCGAAGAGAACTTCAAAAGGTGCTTTGCCTAAGCTAGATTGATAGCTGTTGTTATAAGCAAATTAAGCCAATGGAAGGCATTTCTCCCAATCCATTAGATATGAGATATGAAGCTTCGAAGCATGTCTTCTAGGATTTGGTTGACCGTTCTACTTGACCACTTGATTGAGGGTGAAAAGCAGTGCTAAAGAAAGATGGGTTCCCATAAGCGTTTTGGAGACTTTCCCAAAATCGAGAGGTGAAGAACTTCCTCGATAGGAGTTAATTTCCAATGGAACACCATGAAGAGACACTATTGGGAGATGTACCGTACGCTAGTGACTAAGCGGTTATACTCTCATGAAACGGGTAGGAAAATAGGGTACACTTTGGAAAGGCGATGCGATATGACAAAGATAGCATTATTCCCTCTCTTGGTCTGAGGAAAACCGGTGATGAAATCCATACTAATTTTATCCCATTTCCATTGAGGAATAGCTAGAGGTTGAAAAGGTGCCGCGAGTAGATTGATACTACGCTTTTACGGGCGGCAGGCGTCGCGATTAGCAACATTGAGCTGATGTCTCTCTTCATCCTAGTCCACAGAACCTCTAGTAGGTCTGATACATTTAGTGCTAGGATGACTGGTGAGAGGGATTCATGAGCTTCCATAAGGATCAGCATGTTTGCATACCTTGAACCACTAGGCGGGTTCGAAGTATCTGACTCCTTGATCATCAATGGAGAAACAATCCGCAACTCCTTTCTTGATGTTTCTTTTGGTCTGAAATTCCGGATCTACCTTTGAGCTTTGATGATCGATCCGTAAGGAAGGTTTCGCTACCAAGGTGGAAAGGAACCCTCGAGGAACAATGTGAAGGTTAAGCTTCGAAATTCCTCGTGGAGAAGTGGTTGACTTTGTTGCAACATCGAGTTGTTGCAATGAATTCTGACTTAAGCGCATCGACCGCCCGGCGTTGGCTTTCACTGGGGTATAAGTTATCCCTAAATGAAATCTGAGATCAACTCGACCCAACGTCTTTGCACGAGATTCAAATCTGGTTGGGTGAATATGTACTTCAGACTTTGGTGATGGTGTAGATTTACATAGCGATTACCAAGAAGGCGTAATCGCGCGGGTTTTGAGTGCATAGACTACATTTTGCAGCTCTAGATCATGGTGAGGTAGTTTTCCTCATGTGGGTGTAATTCTTAGTAGACCATAAGCAATTACGTGTTATAGATCTTGCATGAGAATACAGCCCTAGTCCTTGTCATGAGTCGCCATAATAGATAACAAAAGTCCTTAGAAATCTGGTGGTACCGGCCACAGGGAGGCGAAGTTAAGCGTCTTTTCAGTTCACAGAAGCTATGCTCATTAATGGAGTCCTTTCGAGACTTTTATCTTTCTTGAGGAGTTCGAGTTAGAGGTTTAGCAACTTTGGAGAAGTTCTCGGCGAGCGGCGACAATAACTTGCTAAGCCAAAGAAACTCCGAACTTGCTTGGCAAATTGGTGGAGTGTCCAGACTGACTTAAGACTTCGCTTCGGGGGTGACAACAATACCTTTACGGAAATTACATGTCCTAGATAGGTCACTTACAGCAGCCAAAATCCATTTAGAAAACTTGGCATAAAAGCGATGCTCTCGAAGTTTCATCAACACTAGCCTTAGATGTTCGGCATGTTCTTCCTCGTTCTTGGAATAGATGAGTATGTCATCGAGTGTAAACCTGACGAATTGTCCAAATACTCCATGAAGATTAGGTTCATTAGCTTGGAGAAAGTGGTTGGGGGCGTTGGTTAAACGAAGGACATGGCGGTGTACTCGTATTGGTAAGTAACGAGTAACAAAGGCCGTTTTAGGAATGTCCCGTTTAGGATTTTGATTTGATGGTAGCCTAACCTCAAATCCATCTTAGAAAGGCGAGGATCCTGCTGATCTGATCCTTGAATCGTTGATCACGCAGGCGAATACTTGTTCTTAATTGTGACCAGGATTTGCGTGGAGTAATCTACAACCATCCGGTCCATACCATCCTTCTTCTTGGCCGAAGAGGGCCAGGGCAAGCCAGGGAGATGAGCTGGGGCGGATGAAACCCTTTTGCAGGCCTCATCGAGTTGTTTCTTAAGTTCGGCTAGTTTCAAGTTGCCATCTTATAGGGTCTTCTAGAAATTGGGGCCAGTTCTGGAATGAGGTCTATCACGAATTCAACATCTCTATCAAGGTGGGACACACAGCAATTCTTCTGGAAAAACATCCAGGAAAGTCCGGACTCTAGGAGCGTCTTGAGAATGCAGCAATATGGACTAACATTGAGAGAATATAGTTGGCGCTTGGATATTCGGGTCAATACATTGACTATCTTTCGAGGGGTGCGTAAGACGAACAGTCCTAGAGAAACAATCAATCTTGGCATGATGGGGTGACATCCGGTCCATACCCAAGATGATATTTATATCAGAAGATTTGAGAGCTATCAGCGATGCAAGGAAAACAAATCTGTCGACCTGAATTTCATTTCCATGGCTTACTCTAGAAGTTTGCCATTTGGATCCGGGGTTTGAATTACCATGGAGGTGGGCATATCACTTGAATGCAGTGTTGTGCCAGCGAGCATAACTTTCGGATATGAATGAATGAGATGCTCCGATGTCGAAAAAAAGCGGATGCGGGTGGCAATTAACAAGCGTACGAGAGCACGGCGTTGGGATCCTCTTGGGCCTCCTCGGTTTGAGACACAATTAACATGGCCACGTGCGGTGGTGGCGGCAGCATAGAACACCTTTCCTGGCGGCTTGCGACGGCCAGCAGCTTTGCGGGCTGGTTGGGGTTGATGCACGGGACAATCGCGCATGTAGTGGCCTGATTCACCACATTTGAAGCCGTCCGCAGGGGGTAGCGTGAGGGCGTTGTTGGTTGGCCCACCATAGGGCCTAGGTGGTGCATCTTTGCTGGCCCAGGTGAAGGCGCTGGAAGGATGGCCTCGGTGTGAATCTGGGTGGCGGGGCGGTAGTAGGCACCCACACGGCGCTAACCGTGGTCGGCACGGATGAGAACCCATATCCGACCATGCGTGTTGCTTGAAATCAGTCGACCGGTTTCATGGCATGGTGGCTTTGTTAACAAGCTTCGGAAGAGGTGCACTCATGCGAGCGGAGATCTCGGCGGGCTTCGGGGCTAAGTCCCTTGCGGAACCTTGCACATTTCTTGGCGTCGGTGGAGACCTCTTGGTTGCATAGCGTGCGAGTTACCGAACTCTCTACTATGGCGTCCGCGGAGAGGCGACCTTGGGTGGCTGCGAGAACTCCTCACGTTGCGATCCATGAGACCCTCCGAATGTGATGTTCACGGAAAGCCTCGCTGATTCTGCCCAAGTAGTGACATGGCCAGCTGGGCGCATAGCCATATAGTTCTCCCACGAGTGGCGGGGCCTTCAAGATGATATCTGACAAGGTGACCTTGTCACCTCGGCTACTGATCTGAAGCGCAACTTGTGAGTAATCTTTGCGAAGCCCGATCATCGGCGTCGAGAGGCTCGGCGGAGTGGTGGAAGGTAGGTGGGTGTAACGAGTGAAATCGTGGCGACACCAAGTTATTTCTCGATGATGGGGGCGTGTTACGTTCGATGCGCTCCGACCAAGCGGTTGGTCTCCGTTTGTTTCTCGGCCTCTAGCATAACCCGGCGAGAAGAAGGAGGGTGAGCACGGTTTACTTCTCCAACTCCGCGCCTTGGCTGCTTCTGGCGGAAGCAGGGGTTCTTGGGTGTTAACCATCCTAGGAAAACAAAACAAAGTTTAGTCCGAGGATGGCAAGATTTACATAGAAGTGTAGAATGTAATGGATAACTTGGAATGCAAGATGATCATCAAGTATGACATGGTGAATCTGAAACTGCTTCTTTATTCCAATCATACACACCATACAAGGTTTAGTACAAGACCAAACAAAGTACTACTACGGTGAAAGGAAGATTACATCTCATCGGAGGCACACCAAGCTCCTATACATTATTTTTCTTACACCTCAGGAATTAGTACACACTAAGTCATATTCCACGAGTCACGGGGCGGTGGAAATACAACTGATTACAATACTAGTGAGGACTACTACTAACTCGAGGCGTCTCAAGTAGTAGTTCTCATAGAAGTCTCCTCCGTAACACAGGGAGTTCAACGTGATCGTCAGAGGCAGGACGGTCTGAGGCTGTGGACCATAAGGGCATGGGTGAGGTCTTGGACCTCTGAGCGGTGGCAAGCGTGGACCCACGAGGTGGGGTGATGCCCCCATCACATCCGCCAATCCATCATGTCCGGCAGAGCAGCCCTAACGAGGATACAAATCTCTCATATCCATATAACCGGCTTGAGCCCGGTGGTGCAAAAGCGAGTCAAGGTGGCGGTGATCGACCACCAGGCGTTGAAAACTCCATCCTCAAGGCCCGACTCTCTCGGTCCTTGTCCTCGGCAACTTCGGCGGTAGAATGCAGGGTTAGTGAGTCCTCATTTGGAATCGGCATAGATGGCTCGAAGATAACCAAAGCGCTCCGAAGTGAACTCGGCATATCTGGGAAGTCGGTGTTCTTGAAACAGCCCGATCTGGCTCGTATAATGGTCATCATAGAATATCGGACATCTTGAACAGCCATATCAATAGTAACACCAAGCCCATAGGAGCTGTGAAGGGCCTCGGTGGAACGGGATAGAAGAAAACCACGGCGGTGCAGAGATCGCGGCTTTGATTAAAATCTAAATCTTGCTCTTCAACTGTGTATTGGGTTATAACGGTATCCGCCGATCATAACCGAACTAGCATGGCTGTATGACCGGTCACACCAATGCATCTGGTCGAACGAACCACTTGATTTTGGTCACGAGTGGCCATCTGGGCTATAACCACAATGCAAAGACATTAATATTTCTAGCGAATTTGGAATGACATAACTTATTTGTAAATGCTCAAAGGATTTGAGACATTTACACAGAATGCGCATAACCACTCAACAATATCATATCAAGGTTACGGGTCCAATTTAGTAACATAACGGGATAGTAAAAAGCTGAACCGGGGCTTGTAACCATCAAACCTACAAGGTACTACTGATTAGTAACACGTGAGCCTAATAGAGAGAAGAGGTCCTAATCCTTAACCCCGATGGAAGAATGGGTGACTCGGTCGAGAATATCATGAGATAAAGGAGTAAAAAGAGCCTTCGTACCATCCCACAATCAATTCCCCTACATATAACTAAAAGCATTTCTAGACTCAACATCGACCCGTTTGGCTTGGAGAACCTCTGAGGCGGTCATTCTGATGCCAACGTTATCAGGACCCGACTCAATGTCACATCGATCTAGCACGTAACACATCATATCACTTTGCGGCCTCCATGCGGTATCCCAGCAGGTGTCGCCTTACCTTGGCCGGGACCGTTTAAGCTAGCTGCGCATATATGATAGTGTCGCTAGCATCCATATGAAAAAGGCCAGGTGACATGACTATCGTAAACCCAAAGTGCACGGACTTACGAGGGCGAGCATCCATGACCCGGCATCGAGCGTGTCGATTGGACAGCAAGTGAAGATTCACGGGCTGTGCAGGCTGGGCTAATGAGGACTCATTAAGCCGGGCTGTGGCAGACTAACGGGACTCCGTTACTCAATGCGTGACATTTCCCGAAGGAACAGACCTGAGGAGCGAAGAAGGACACATGCGGCCAGCCTAAGTGTTCGGACATGTAGCAAGCTACCATGGCTCGATTGGAGACACTGGGAGACATTTCCCGATGAGAAGAGGCTACTAAAGATAAACAACTAGATGATCGGATCCCACACATACCAAGCATTTCAATCATACACACACTAATAACCGATATGTGCAAATACAACAAAGCATCACAACATGACTCTCGACACAAGTACTTTATTTAAAGGCTCGAGGGAGCCATACATATCACACACAGAAGTGCTGGTCACACGACCCACATACAAGTCATACAAACGCATACAAGCCTCGGCAGCGGAAGTGTTTTTGTAAAGTCTGAACAACTAGTAAAATAAAGAGGCTTGGGTAAGCCTAGCTATACTACATGGTCCTTCACTTGCACGGGATCACCACAGGGCCTTAGTCTACTCATCGATGTCAACGTCTACGAAGAACCCGTCGGAAGGGTTTTGTGGCATCTTGAAAAATGTAAATTAAAGCAACATGAGTACTGAAAATACTCGGCCAAGACTTATCGGACCCTACATACATGCATATTATCAAGAAGGGTTGGTGGGGTTATTGACAAGCAAGCCGACTTTGACTCATGGCTAAGCTATCCTCTGAGACACCAACTTGAAATAGTTGCGCTTTTCGAGGTCCACTACTCATCACTTCAATACACCATAGGATCCAACCCGTCTTCCTCACGGAGAGCCATCCTCGGCACTCCACGCTTATCTTGAGGAGGCTTTTAGTAGTATCCATTTACTTATATGGTGAACTGGCTAAGCGCAAGTAGTCCTTTACACATGAATAGCCTATTCGAATAGTATTAACTTAACCTGCGGGGGGTACTACTTCATACGCTCTCACCACTTATACGCCGTTTACACGACATGTACTCGGCAAGCAACAAGCGGAAGCCTAGCTGGGGTGTCGGCCCACGACCTACCTGACACCTAAGTCTCTAGTCCAGGTTTATACGCCTATTTGGGTTCCATCTATGAGGAGTTCGGCCGAAGTCTCGCTCCAGACCCCAAGCGATGTGAACAGGGTTCCCGAGATACCTGGCAGGCATCCGTTACAGTGCCGCGTGCCTACGCACATCCGGCCCACCCTACGGTCCAGCGCTGTCCACGACCTCCGATGAGCTACAAACACGAAACTACTTGCAACTCTGGACGAAGGACTGAGGTGAATAAAAGCCAAGAGAGGTCCATTGGTTTCGACCCCAATGCATAGTAGTAGCTGAATCTTAAATCACACATCTGAGATCTCGAGTGCTAGGGCGGCCTCAATGAAACAACCCACCATGTACTCCTACATGGCCTTTCATCGATACCTTTACCAAATGGTGTTCGACACCTTACTCTCATACCGACTCGATCATTTCACTCTAGCCATCACCCGAGATGAACCCGGACTGACACGACTCTAAGCATAGCGGGCATAGCAAGGTAGGAACAACACAATCATATGGCTCAATCAACTCCTACACATGCTAGTGGGTTTCATCTAGTTCTTTGTACTGTAAATGAGGAGTCATGCAGAGGAAATGGGTTCAACTACTGCATGACACACGCAGTGATTTGAATCGCGTTGTCTTAATCGCGATAAGCGAGAGCGGGAGCAAGAACATGGGATTTTATCGATATGATCAAATGGTTGGTTGCTTGCTGTGCAGTGTTGCGCAGGTATTGCTCTTCGTCGGGGTTATCACGGTACTCCTCGAGGCGGAGAGCACACTTGCAGAACACCGATACGAGGCATTACCAAACAAGATGCAACAATATGATGCATGCAATGAGACATGGCAAAATGAGTGTGTTGGGCTAATGCAACTAAGATCAGATGAGTTTGAAGCATTTTGAACCAAAGATGCAATTTCCAAACTCATTATGATCATTTAAGGTGCTTCAACTTGTTCTGTCATAAACAGCAGGTTAACTTCTGTAAACATGCATGAAACACAGTACGGATGGATAGATTGGATTTTTCTGATCATTTTTCATATATAATTTGTTTCATTTGGAGCTATGGTTGATTTTATATGAATTTTGAAGTTTGAAACATTTTAAGGAATTTCACGTGTAAAAATAATTCCGATAATTTAAATTAATGCGTCGGCCTATGTGTATCATGTTAGCGTCGGAGTCAGCATGATCGTCAGGTCCAGCTGACCCGATGGGTCCCACATCGATCGGGATTGGTTTAGTTAGAATTTAATTAAAACTAAACTAGTTTTAATTATCAGAGAGGGGCCCACATGTCATAATAGACCAAGTTGACACTGGGCTACTAACCAGGTCAAAACCAGAGTCAAACCCACGGCGTTTAGCCAGCCCGGCGAGCAACAGCGGCGTGAGTGGTTTTAGCCGTTCAAGCCACCAAATGAAGCGGAGACCATAGTCTTGTTGAGACGAGCCGCAGCTCTTAGTGAGTCCGTTGGGCTCGGGGTGGCGGAGTTAGCGCCGCGGCGACTTTGGCGGCCACGGAGACTCGGGTGAAACGAACTTCGTCTTTGTGGGGTCTGAGGTGCGTCAAGGAGTGCTAGGTTAGCTCCATCGCGATCACGGTGTAACGATGGACACGGTAGAGAAGGCGGAGGATGGCGGGAAGCGTCGGCGGCGAATCCGTGACGGCGCGTCGCGTGAGCCGTCTCGGTCGCGGCATGGTGCAGCAAGCGAGAGAGAGAGAAGTCGGGAGGTAGTTAAGCTCCACGAGCGAATAGCGATGGGCGAACGGCGTGGTCGGGGACGAGCTACTGGCGGCGGCGTTGAAGGGATCTCGGCGGCAGCGGACTCTGAGGCGAAGCTTGGTGCGGGCGTCTTGAGGCTTCTGGCGCTTCGGGGCTCGGCTGGCTCGAAAATGAGTCGGCAATGGGCGTCTGAACCTGTGGCCTAGCGGCGTGAGAATTGTCGGAAGCAGCAGCTCTGACGGTGGTGCGGTGGCGGTGGCGTCGGCCATGGCGTCTGGAAGCGCGAGCGAATTTGGAGAGTGTCACGAGTCTTGAGCGAGATCGATCGGCGTGGCAAGAGAAGCAGCGAGCAGCGGACAGGTCGTGGCACCCATGCATTGCTTTCGCCGTCGAGCACTGCGCACACTGACAAAGCAAGCGACTGTTGGCCAGTGCTGGGCTGGGCAGCCAGGTGGGCTGGCTAGTGGGCAGGGCCGCGGGTAGTTTAACTTCTGTTTTTCTTTTCTATTTTTCTCAACTTTGTTGAGTATTTAAAATACAGAAAGGTTCAAAATTCACCAAGCTAATCTGGTCCAATGTTGGAATATTTCCAACATGAAACATTTAGTTTGGAGATATTTGGACATTTGAAATATTTTATAAATTTTAAATGCCCAAATTCAAATAGCTATGATTTAATTCAAAGATCCAAAGATGACCTAGGAAATTGTGCATCACTTTTGGCAAAGCTTACGGACCAAGACAAAAATGATGGACATTTTAGAAGGCATTCAGGTTCATCGAAAATATTTTTAGTAAACCCTAGTTGTTTGGAGGTGGGGTTACGGCAATCCCAAA
>JAHHZJ010002662.1:0-56457 GCA_021437245.1 Aegilops speltoides
AATAACAACAAGAGCGGTAAAAAAGGTTCTGTGAGGTCTTAATCTGAAAATAATCCTGCATAGCGGGTCCCTCTTGCGTCTGCGCTGTGTCTCCGTTGTGCCGTTATCACGGGCGGGTGTGCACGTTGTTCATCTGTAAAGAGAGGAACTTTAGTTTGAAAGCGACTCGTGCAAAAAAGGTATGTGTGAAAGGCGAAATATAAATAAGTAAGCGGGGTTTGTATGAACTTCGCGGTTGTTTGTGCTACGCAGCCCCTTGTGAAGGGGTGTGCGGCTGAAACCCCTAGCCTACCAATGTCGGACTCGTCCATCCGTGTCAAGGTCTTTAAGTGACCCTCGCCTTTGAAATGATGCCTCGTGGACGGGCATCTTGAGTGTAGAGGCAGCATGTCACGGTATGGCGTTGAAGCGGACAAAAGCCTTCGTCCCAAGAGTGCTTGATATCCACTTTTAAATGGGGCGATATGAAAGATTAGTTTCTCGCGAAAGTTGTCGGTGATCCGAACACAACTTCTAGTAATAGGGAACTGTGCACTTGGCGTAAGGGCACTGGCGTCACTCCTTTGAAGGAAGTGCGGTGTGTCGAATTTTAGTAAGGTCTATCCCCAACTTGAGGATTGTGTTTGAATCTGACGGGTTTAAGTCGCTGCCTCTGTCCATCGGGACTTTAGTAAAGTATAGTCCATCGATTATGGGATCAATATCGGGGTAGTCCATCACGTGTTTTGAGCAACACGGAATAATCCGGTGGTGAAAGTGATTGGTTGTGATATCAATCTCCATGAGTCTGCTGGGTTGGACCGTGCGAGGCTCTTTTAGAAGGTGCCGCACTATTTTCCGTATTATCACATGAAGTGAGTTTCTTGCTTTGACCTCTTGTGGGAAAGTCTTTTGCTTTCGGTGCTTTCTGCTGGTGGGGTTTATCATCTTAAGCTTGGCGTCGAGCCCCTTGTTCGGCGTTTAGTCGGCGGTCTGTTTGAAAACCCAACAATCTCGATGGGTATGGTTTGCGAGGCCTTAGGAAGTCTTGTGGATTTGACATATCGACCCAAAATCTTGTTTAAGTTGGACGACTCATCGTTGTCATCCTTAAGAGGTGGTGTTTTGTTGTTTGGCGCGAGCTTTTGAATCCGGCGTTGGTGCGCGTGCTCTTTGGCCTTTTCTCTTTATTACAGCCTTTGCTCTTTTCTGCTGTGCGTGATTTTCCGTTTCCATCTCTTATCTCGGATGTACTTGGGTCATTGGTCTGCATCTTGCTAGCCAGCTATCCTCTCCAGCCTGAAGCGGGTCATGAGAGCTTGTTAGCGCGGACATTGTCCTCGGTTTCTCTTGGCGAGTGTCACGGCAAGCCATTCGTCTCGGACATTGTGTTTAAAAGCTGCTAAGGCTTGGCGTCCAGGACGATCGACTATTTGGTTCTTTTGGTGAGGAACCTGTTCAAGAATTCTGTGGCCGACTCTCCGGGCTGTTGAGTTATATGACTTAGATCATCTGCATCGGGAGGAGGACATAGAATCCTTGAAAATTTGCTCTAAGCGTCCTCGAGCTCTTCCCAACTTCCACAGT
The DNA here is from genome assembly GCA_021437245.1 of Aegilops speltoides. Taxonomy (NCBI): domain Eukaryota; kingdom Viridiplantae; phylum Streptophyta; class Magnoliopsida; order Poales; family Poaceae; genus Aegilops; species Aegilops speltoides. The sequence goes on from JAHHZJ010002662.1 coordinate 1,567, forward strand.
GTTTTACTGGGAGGCTTTTAAGCCAATGATGGGCTGGCCCTTTGAGCTTGAGGGTAGGTATTTTATGGCGTGGAGATCATCTCCTCTGGCCATGTGTATATAAGTATATAATCTTCTATCAGGACTCCGAGTGCATTGTTCCATCGTGAGGCCTCTATGTTTATGGGTTTAAATCCTGCTTTGGGAATTCATGGTCCAGCACCTCATTAGTGAAACATAGTGGGTGTCTGGCGCCCATATTTGGGTGCGCCGCTATCTTCAGACACTTGACGTGTTGCCTTGCTTCTGGGGCCTTCTTCTTTGGCCGTAAGCGAACTGGCTGGGCCATCTGTCCTTCGAGTTCATTAGTTGGTTTATGTCTTGGCGCCGCTTTCAAATTTGGCTGTCATCCGGCGGTCTATCCAACGAGGAGCCTCTTTATTTTTGACTATGGGGGCTCTGTGGCCTCCTCGTCAAGTCTGCTAGCGACTTGCGCCGGGTAGCTCTTTGATTGGTGGCCATTGCCGTATTTATCCATGGTTTTGAGCACTTTGCTCCACCTCATCTGAGTGTGTCTTACTGCTTTGAGCTTCCGCTTTTCCTTTTTCAAGCTTCTTGCAGTGTTGTGAGTCTTTTACGAAGGTTTTTGCTCTCGTGGCGTGTCGGCATAGGATCATCGATTTGTCGTTTCGCGGGCTGGACTAATTACTGACTTCGTCCTGTTAGGACGGTTGCTTATCTGCATGTTCGTCGTCCACTTGTGTGCCTGCTGTATTGCGGGGTCCTTAGGAAGCGTTGTTGTTGTCGGCGAGACTTAGGCGGCGTCTGCGCCGCCGTTTTGGTTGTTTGTCGGCGAGGTTATCTTCGCATGACCCGTTGGTCCTCGTTATCGCTCTCATTTGGGGTATCCACCATATATATGTCATATGAGGTGGTCCTCCGTGCCTGGCGCTGGTTCTTGTTCGTCTCGGCATCGTCGTCTATTCCGTCGATGTCTTGAGTCATAGTCTAGCATGTCGGTTAGATGGTCGGCGGTGGTTACAAAGTGGGTGGTGGGTGGGCTCTGAATTTCTTCGTCGTCCGTATCCCAACCATCACGGCCATAGTCCGGCGAGGACTCTCCCGATAACGAGAGATGCTTTAGCGAGTTTAGGATGTCGCCAAAGGCGAGTATTGGAAGATGTCGCGGCGAATTCCATAACGGCGCCCCATCGATTTGATTGATAAGGCGTGGAGGTCGGAGTCCGACAAGAGTCCGGCACCTCGAATCACGAGTTCGCGAGGACAAGATTAGCGTTGGCTCCATCGCCGTGGAAGTTAAGCCCGGCGGTGTCCATCCACCGATCCTTGATCTGGCGTCGGCTCGGACTAAAGGCGAAGCGGATTAGTGTCGCGACCGCGAGGCCTTTGTTATTGGCGAGCTAGATCATGCCCATCGTAGCAGTCTTGGCTCGCTTGGCTGTGGCTCGAGCCCGTCGAAGATCAAGTCTCCAGGGGCGTCGGCCGTGAAGTTTAGACTTCGAATCGACTGTGACGGCCAGGCGTAGCTTCGATCTGCTCGGATGGCCAGCGAATTAGCCCGCGATGCGAAGCCGCCCGAATCTGAAGATCTGTCCAGGGGAAAAGTCTCACCACTGGACAGCGTTGTTGGTTGAAGATGCCATCGAGCCTATCGGTGGCGACAGGAGGAACTCTCAATGAAAGCACCAATGTCGATTGTCAAAACCGGCGGATCTCGGGTAGGGGTCCCGAGGCTGTGCGTCTAAGCGGATGGTAACGGGAGGCGAGGACATGATGTTTTACCGGAGTTGGGCCCTCTCAATGGAGGTAAAACCCTACGTCTGCTTGATTAATATTGATGATATGGGTAGTACAGAGTGGATCTACCACGAGATCAAGGAGGCTAAACCCTAGAAGCTAGCCTATGGTATGATTGTGCGTAATGTATGTTGTGTCCTCTCGGACTAAAGCCCTCCGGTTTATATAGACACGGAGGAGGCTAGGGTTACCTGAGTCGGTTACAATGGTAGGAGATCTACATATCCGTATTGCCAAGCTTGCCTTCACGCCAAGAAAGTCCCATCCGGACACGGGGCGGAGTCTTCAATCTTGTATCTTTGTAGTCTTGGAGTCCGTGACGATGATAGTCGGCTGTCCGGACACCCCTAGTCGGGACCCCCTCGATCGACTTTCCTTTGTAAATATCAAACTCCTCATTGACTTATAGAGCCTGTGTACACTCACAAACATATTAGTCCCTTAACCTATAAGTCTTTAGTACTTGCGTCGTCGATAGAGATTTCTCCCTTCAACACATGGTCACGAAGAAAATGATGGCGAATTTGGATGTGCTTTGTCTTGAGTGCTGGCGGGTTGTGTGCAATCTTGATATGCGCTCATTATCGCATGATGAAGTGGCACATTCTTCACGTTGATGCCATAGTCCTTGAGTGTTTGCTTCATCCATAGTAATTGAGCACGGCAAGATCCGGCAACAATGTACTCAACCTGCGGTGGAGAGTGATACGAGTTACGCTTCTTGAGGCCAACATACCAAGGATCGTCAGAAATGACATGTGCACTGGCGTTGACTTGCGGTCGACCCGTTCACCAACATAGTCAAAGTTTGAATATCCAATGAGATCAAAGGAAGAGCCCTTGGGATACCATAATCCAAGTGTTGGTGTGTGAGCTAGATATCGAAGAATATGCTTCACAACCTTATGGTGTGATTCCTTCGGTGTAGCTTGAAATCAGGCACACATGCAAACACTAAGCATAATATCTGACCTAGATGCACATAGGTACAATAAATACCCAATCATGGAGCGGTATACCTTTTGATCGAAGTCTTTACCATTTTCATCAGTGCATAGATGGCCATTTGTGGGCATAGGAATTTTGACGCCTATGCAATCTTGCATGCCGAATTTCCTCAACACATCCTTGAGGTATTTCACCTGAGATATGAATATGCCATTGTATTGTTGACGAATCTGAAGACCTAAGAAGAATTTCAATTCTCCCATCATAGACATTTGATATTCTTCACTCATCATATAGGGAAATTCATCACTTGGTGCTTCGATGTCATCTATGATCTTCTCAACTTGCACTTCGTTTGCAATGCGAGGATGTGCGGGTTAACGACTTTTCTTAGGCCCAGCAGTTTCTTCAGGACTAGTTTCTTTAGCAGCACCAGCGTGATTTTCTTCCGCAGTCGGGAATGACTTCTTCAGATTCTTGGTAGGGATGACATCCTCGGTAGCTTTGAACTTGATGGATTCCTCGGTGACATTTCATCTAGCGGGAGGTAGGTGCTCTCTTTGCGAGCCATTAGTTTCATCGAACCGCACATCTACAATTTCAACAACCTTGTGATGATTGATGTTGAAGACTACTGTAGGTGTGCGAGTCCTTTCGTAACCAAGCATAAAACCCTCATGTGCTTTGGTGCAAATTTAGAATGATGGTGAGGATCTCTAATCCAGCATTTAGCACCAAAGACTTTGAAATAACACATTGGGTTTCTTGTCGTTGAGGAGTTCATATGAGGTCTTTTGAAGAATTTGTGAAGACATACCCTGTTATTGATGTGGCACGCAATATCAATTGCTTCAGGCCAGAAGTGCTGAGGTGTCTTGTATTCATCAAGCATGGTGCGAGCCATCTCAACGAGTCCTGTTCTTGCGCTCCATGATAACCCACAAGTGTAGGGGATCAATTGTAGCCTCTTTCGATAAGTAAGAGTGTCGAACCCAATGAGGAGCTAAAGGTAGAACAAATATTCCCTCAAGTTCTATCGACCACCGATACAACTCTATGCATGCTTAGCGTTCGCTTTACCTAGAACAAGTATGAAACTAGAAGTACTTTGTAGGTGTTGTTGGATAGGTTTGCAAGATAATAAAGAGCACATAAATATAAACTAGGGGCTGTTTAGATAAAGAAGCAATAAAGTAAATATAGCGAGTGTGGAAAAGTGGTGGTAGGAGTTGTGAAATTGTCCCTAAGCAATTGACTACTTTACTAGACCGATAGCAAGTTTTATGTGGGAGAGGCATAAGCTAACATACATTCTCTTCTTGGATCATATGAACTTATGATTGGAAATCTAGCAAGCATCCACAACTACTAAAGATCATTAAGGTAAAACCCAAACATAGCATTAAAGCATAAAGTCCCTTTATCCCATCGCCATACAACCCCTTACTCGGGTTTATGTACATCACTCAAGCAACTCAATATAAGCGAATCATGAACGTATTGCAACACCCTACAGCGGGAATCCCTCACGCTTGCGCGACACGGAGGGCACAATAGGACAGCAACATAACCACAAGCAAATTAAAGCAATCATAGCAATTCATCAATCACCGATAGGACAACGAAAATCTACTCAGACATCATAGGATGGCAACACATCATTGGATAATAATATGAAGCATAAAGCACCATGTTCAAGTAGAATTTACAGCAGGTTGAGGGAGGTGGATCGCTGAATATAGATGGGGGAAGGTGATGGAGATGTTGGTGAAGATGATGGAGGTGTTGGTGTAGATCGCGGTGATGATGATGGCCCCGGCGGCGTTCAGCGCCACGGAAGCAAGGGGAAGAGCCCCCTTCTTATTCTTCTTCCTTGACCTTCTCCTAGATGGGAGGAGGTTTCCCCTCTGGTCCTTGGCTCCCATGGCATGGGAGGGCGAAACCCCTCCGAGATTAGTTGTCTCTCTGTCTCTCTGTTTACTGCGTTCTCGATTACGCCCTTTCACGTTTCCTATATCAGGAATCCGTAACTCCGATTGGGTTGAAACCTTCCAGATTTTTCTTGAAAATTAGATTTCTTGCGGCAAAGAAGCTTCAACCGCCTTACGGAGTGCCATGAGGTCGGTAGCGCTGCCCTGCCTCATGGCCCCCTCGGGCATCGTCTGCATTGATTTTCTTCCCAAAAATCATAAATATTCAAAAATATCCTCTGTCGTTTTTATCCCGTTTGGACTCCGTTTGGTATTGGGTTTACGCAAAACATAAAACATGCAACAAGCGAGGCGGCCTTTGAGCCTTTGGATCAATATGTTAGTCCCAAAAATAATATAAAAAGTTGCCAAAAGTATATGAAAGTTGTAGAATATTGGCATGGAACAATCAAAATTATAGATCTGACGGAGCGTATCACTCCTGACACCATTCTACTGAGGAGTATAAGGGCGAGACAATTCATGAGTAATACCAAGCATATCAAGATATTCATCAAGGCCAGTGTTCTTGAACTCGGTTCCATTATCACTCCTCATATGCTTGATCTTCACACCGAAGTTTGTGGAAGCCCTTGAGGAATATCGTACGAAGACTTCACGCACTTCATTTTTGTAAGTGATGATATGCACCCATGTGTATGCGAGAATAGTCATCAACTATGACAAAGCCATATAATGATGCAAAACTAGCAAACATGGCATAATGAGTAGGGCCAAATAGATCCATATGAAGTAATTCAAAGGGGCGAAGTGGTCATGATAGTCTTGAGGATGCTTGGCTCTGGTAATCTTTCCGACCTCACAAGCCCCACAAAGATGATCTTTGAGAATTTGACACCCTCGATGCCAATGGCGTGCTTCTTCTTGGCGGGTGTATGCAAGTTCCTCATCGGCATGACCAAGTCATCGATGCCATAACCAGCATTACGAAGCTTTTGCAAGTAGACATGTGGCGGCATTTGTGGTCTGCGGAGAAATCAATAGTATACAAGTCTCCTTTCCTAAAGCCTTGAAGACTTTGGGGTTGTCGATTCCATTAGCACAAAGCAACAAAATTTGCCAAACACAACAACCATATCAAGATCACAAAGCATTGAGACGGACATAAGATTGAATCCTAAGGATTTAACAAGCATGACCTGTTCCATGTGTTTATCCTTTGAGATTGCAACCTTACCTAGACCCAATACCATGCTTTTGCCTTTGTCAGCGTAGGTAATATGCTTCAGATGAGATGGTGACAAATTAGTGTCCATCAACGAGCTCCTGTCACCAGTAATGGGATTTGTACATCCACTATCGAGAACCCAATTGATACGTCTCCAATGTATCTATATATTTTGATTGTTCCATGCTATTATATTACCCGTTTTGGATGTTTATGGGCTTTACTTTACACTTTTGTATCATTTTTGGGACTAACCTACTAGCAGGAGGCCCGGCCCGTATTCTTTGTTTTTGCCTATTTCGGTGTTTCAAAGAAAAGGAATATCAAGCGGAGTCTAGCGATGAAACCTGGGAACAATCTTTTTGGAACAAATGCAAACACAGGAGACTTGGGTGGAAGTCACGCAACAATCAAAGGCTGACCATGTGGGTGCCGGTGCCCCCTCAAAATTGGGCGCCCCCACCTCGTGGGCCCCTCGGGCATCCACCGACCTACTTCTTCCTCCTATATATACCCACGTGCCCGAGAACATCGAGCAGACCATGAAAACCTAATTCCACGCGCAACCATACGTATCCATGAGATCCCATCTTGGAGCCTTCACGGCGCTCCAGGAGGAATCTACCACGGAGGGCCTCTACATCAACTCCAAGGCCTCTCCGATGAGTTGTGAGTAGTTTACCACAGACCTTGAGGTCCATAGTTATTAGCTAGATGGCTTCTTCTCTCTTTGAATCTCAATACAATGTTCTCCTCGATCTTCTTAGAGATTTATTGATGTAACTCTTTTTGCGGTGTGTTTGTCGAGATCCGATGAATTGTGGGTTTATGATCAAGTTTATCTATGACAAATATTTGAATCTCCTCTGAATTCTTTTATGTACGATTAAGTTATCTTTGCAAGTCTCTTCGAATTATCAGTTTGGTTTGTCCTACTAGATTGATCTTTCTTGCAATGGAGAAGTGCTTAGCTTTGGGTTCAATCTTGCGGTGTCCTTTCCCAGTGACAGCAGGGGCAGCAAGGCACATATTGTATTGTTGCCATCAAGGATAAAAGGATGGGGTTTATATCATATTGCATGAGTTTATCCCTCTACATCATGTCATCTTTCTTAATGCGTTACTCTGTTCTTATGAACTTAATACTCTAGATGCATGCCGGATAGCGGTCGATGTGTGGAGTAATAGTAGTAGATCTGAGCGAGTCGGTCTACTTGTCACGGATGTGATGCCTATATACATGATCATGCCTAGATAATCTCATAATTATTAAGCTTTTCTATCAATTGCTCGGCGATAATTTGTTCACCCACCGTAATACTTATGCTATCTTAAGAGAAGCCACTAGTGAAACCTATGGCCCCAGGGTCTATCTTTTATCATATAAGCTTTCAGTCTAATTTTATTTGCATCTTTAATTTTCCAATCTATATTATAAAATACCAAAAATATATTTATCTTATCATATTATCTCTATCAGATCTCACTTTTGCAAGTGGCCTTGAAGGGATTGACAACCCCTTTATTGCGTTGGTTGCGAGTTCTTGTTTGTTTGTGTAGGTGCGTGGGACTTTTGAGGCCTCCTCTTGGATTGATACCTTAGTTCTCAAAAGCGGGGAAATACTTACGCTACTATTGCTGCATCACCCTTTCCTCTTCAAGGAAAACCAGCAAGCTCAAGGCGTAGTACCACTCGGTAACCGGGTTGTTCATCCTGCGAGATGAATTAGTGCAACTTACGAACCCATATACTTCATCGGTGAAGAATATGATATCAACTTCATCAGCGATATGAGATATAGCAATATGAGGGCGTGAGAAATGAATGATTCATTTCTTCATGATTAACTAACGTCCTTTCAAGCATATTCAGGTCTCCGGCAAATTCTTGAGACGAGTAAGTTCATCGGAGACTGACCCTACATAAGAAGATTAGTTCTTTTCTTCACCACCCACATTTGGAGGGTGGCAAAGAGTTCATCATTCTGCGAGCTCCATAAGAAAATGATGGCATTGAAGCTAGTGCGCCGTTTCACATAACGATGGTTAGGATAAGCATATGAATAAGCGAGAGAAATTCTTGAGGACTTATGAACATAATGGTTTGAAGAATAATGCACATATTCATAGCCTTTAGACTTTCCCTCTGAAGCGAAGTGTTAGCACGATGAAGTTCATATGAGGATTTTGATCCATGTGAGGAATTTAATCCATATGAAGAATATGGTCCATATGAGGACTTGGATCCATAAGAAGAACTTGGTCCATATGAAGAATTGATCTGGGGTTCCTATTCTTCATTGGTGGTGTCATGATGACATTCACGAAGATTTTCAAGGCATCTTTTAGGAACCCAGATTTTTCTTCATAGAGGGACCGTTCTGCGATTAGTCCCAACATATCGAGCAAATACTTTCTTGTTACGATTCTTAAGCAGTTTATAGTTGGAGTCAAATGACTCATTAGAGGAATATGAAGAATCGGAGGTAAAGCGGATAAAGTGCATGGATCTACGGAGGTCCTTTCATAGCAACCCATGAAGTTTTGAAGTCTTGCTTAGGTTTCGATGGGTCCCATCGGCATTGAGTTTCCTCTCAAGGCAATACCCTCTTTCCTAGGGTTCTGTTCAAGATCTACTTTTGAGCACATCACATAGAGTCGATGCCCTTTGAGGCTTTTCTAAATGCCTATCACATACAATTCCTTCAACCTGCATTATAAATCGATGATACATGTGGTATCCTCAGATGAGGAATTTGTAACCACATAGACAGTTGAAGAATTTGCAGCAAGAGAAGCATTTGAACATTTAGGTGTTGAATTAGCAGATTCATGCTTAATGCATTTTAGACATGGTGGAATAAATTCTTCCTAAGCGGAACTGATCTATTGAGCAAGCAATGAATCGTTTTCCTTCTGAAGATCTTAATAACTCGCTTTTAACTTCACAAGATCTTGCTTTCTCTGAAGAAATTCATAAGAAAGCTTTTCATGATCAGTTAAGAGAGTGTTATGATGATTTTGATGGTTGCCAAACCGAGTTTGAAGTCTCTGAAGATTATCTATCGAGTCTTAGTTGATTCAATTCCTCACAACAGGTCATCCTTACATCTACTTGATTTTGAATCTTTTTAAAATATACATTGTTTAACAACAATTTTAGCAAGTTTTGAATAGCTAGGCTTAAGATTGTCATCAGATTCATCCTCACTAGAATTCGGAGGGAATGTTTGAGTACCTTGGCACCTTTGCCATGAAGCAATAGGTGGGAGCATAGTCATCGGCGCTCTTGTCGTGATCGGAGAAGTCATTTTCTTGATGTTGAAGATGGACTTCTTGGCGTAGCGATGGCGAGGCTAGGCTAGCCACACAGTCGATTCTCGATTCCTCCTCTTCCACATTATCCTCGATTCGCTTGAGTCCATTTCCTTGCCAATGAATGCCGGGCCTTCTTGGAACTTCTCTTCTTGTGAGATGAAGACTTTGAGGATTTTGATGATGAAGGCGAGGAGTCTGGACTAGGCGGTGTCCGGATAGCGGACTATCATCGTCGGCGGACTCCAAGACTATGAAGATACAAGATTGAAGACTTCATCCGTGTCCGGATGGGACTTTCCTTGGCATGGAAGGCAAGATTGGCGATATGGATATGTAGATCTCCTACCATTGTAACCGACTCTATGTAACCCTAGCCCTCTCCGGTGTCTATATAAACCGGAGGGTTTTAGTCTGTAGGGCGAACAACCATTACAACAATCATACCATAGGCTAGCTTCTAGGGTTTAGCCTCCTTGATCTCGTGGTAGATCCACTCTTGTATTACCCATATCATCAATATCAATCAAGCGGGGTAGGGTTTTACCTCCATCGAGAGGGCGAACACAGGTAAAACATCGTGTCCCTTGTCTCCTGTTACCATCCGCCTAGATGCGCGATTCGGGACCCCCTACCGAGATCCGCGGTTTTGGCGCCGACATTGGTGCTTTCATTGAGAGTTCCTGCGTAGCCGTCAGCGATAAGGCGATGGCTTCTTCAATCAACAACGCCGTCCAAGGTGAGACTTTTCTCCCGGACAGATCTTACGTGTTGGCGGCTTTGCCTGCGGGCCAATTCACTTGGCCATCTGGAGCAGATCGGAAGCTTCGCCCTGGCCATGGTCGGGTTGGGAAGCCTAAACTTCACGGTGACATCGCGGAGACTTGATCTTGATGGATTCGAGCCACGACCCGGCGTGCGCCTTTGTCACGATGGGCATGATCTAGCTCTGCCGACGGACGGTACCTTGGAGGCCGCTGCGAATCCGCTCCGACCCATAGTTGGGCCGACCGCAAATTGAGGACGGTGGCTGGACACGCCTCGGGGCTGCAAGCTGCTACTGGCGATGGGCGAATACCGACCTTGTCCTTTGCAAAGCTTCGTAACTCCGAGTGCGGACTCCTTGCGGACTCCGAACCTCCTGCGCCCTGCCGATCGAATCCGATTGGCGGCGATCAAGGAGTTCACCGCTGCGGACATCTTCGGCACTCACCCTTTGGCGACATCACGAATTAGCTAAAGTATCTCTCGTGTCGGAGAGCCTGGCGGACTGCGGTCGGGATGGTTGAGATCAGACTGACGAAGAAATTTGAAGCCACCCACCACCACTTTGTAGCCGCATCGGCGATCTAACCGACATGCTAGACTTGACTCCGAAGACATCGGCGGTATGGACAACGATGCGGAGCGATTAAAACCAGCGCCTACAAGGCCTTTGGAAGACCTACGTCATCACGACATATACATGGTGGACACCCCAAAGGATGGGGGCGGCGAAGAAGCGGCGGGCGATTCCTCTAAGAAACAGCCCAAGCGCCCGGCGTCGCGGCCGCTCTAAATCCGCCACAACAAGAATGGAATTCGGCACGGAGATAATAACACCCAGAGTGCGAAGACAACCCCCTCGGCAAGATTCACCGCAGGAGGGCGGGAAGCCAGCCCTCAAGAGAAGCGGCGAGACAAGGAGGATGAAAATTACATGCCTCCCTCGAGAGGCGAGGCAAGCCTCAGCGGCAGCGAATTAAATCGTGCCCAAGAATCCCGTCGAACAAGGCGTTTTAAGCAGGCTAATAGCCATGGCGAACAGCCTAAAAAAGCGACAATAACCGAGCTGATCGGGACCTCTTTGGCAGCGGATGGACCGAGGTCCTCGCGGCCAAAAGTATGAACTCGAGCGCCCCTCAAAAGCTACCCAAAGCATAAGTTGCTCCTGACTAGAGGAGGAAGCATACAAACCTTCATCACCGGCGCTGTCTGGCGGACCGACCACCTCGTGGCGCGACGAGAGAGCATCTAGGCCCTCCGCGAGAACCGTACCCGGCACGCTCGGCGAAGCCATGGGGGAATGTGCGGACTTGCGGGATATATTGGATGACAAGGCAAGACAATCCAGATCTATCTACGGATCAGGCGCCCCGACCCATAGCGACTACCGTCGTGCGGATCTGACAACTCTGGCGGGCCAAACACAGCAGACAAAGCTCTCTTGAGCTACGTCGTGATATTGCTCAATATAGGCGTCGCACACCACTATGCTTCACAGAGCGAAGTAATGGATCATCAAATCCTGAAGGGTTTAAACCCGTGAACATTGAATCCTCGATGCTGCTAGCAGACCCCGCGGTTTGGATCGAAGATTATCTCCTTCATATCCATATGGCCCTTGGTGGCGATCTCACGCCATCAAGTATCTCCCTCAAGCAAGGGGCCAGCTCGGCATTGGCTTAACAGCTTGCGGCGAGAATCAATTGGGTGTTGGGAGGACACGGAAGCCGCATTCCTTGACAACTTCCGGGGCACATATGTGCGAACACAGGCGCCGATGACCTAAGCCACATAATCCGGCAGCGAGACGAATCGGCGGACAATTACGGACACGGTTCCTCACAAAAAAAATCAAATCGTCGATTGTCCGGATTGCGAGGCCCTCGCAACCTTCAAACATAACATCCACGGCAGTGGCTGGCGGCACCTAGGGCGGGAAAAGCGAAATCCATGGCAGCCCTCACATCACTCATGACCCGCTTCTGCGCGGGAGAGGACAACTAGCTAGCTCGCGGTAACAACCTCGGCAAAAATTACAGCGGTCCGGACAGCAAGGACTGCAATGGCGAGGTCGCGTCGCAGCAAAAACAAACTCCGCGTTAACGGCGATAACGAGGATCTGGCAACCAATGCTGGATTGAGCTCTAAACCGTTCATCGGAAAAAGCCATTCAAAGAACTACTCGAGTCCGTCTAATTTGGACCGAATACTCGACCGCTCTTGCGGATACATGGCACCCGAAAACCAGCTAACCACACCAGCGAGTTGTTGGGTATTCAGCGAGAGGCAAGTTAATTGCGAAAACAATGACAAGGGCTGCATAGCAGCGAGGAGGAGACTTCGGCCGCCCGAGCGATGAAGGACGAAGGTTTCCCCCACAGAAATGCAGACGATAAACATGATATCGCAACCCACATACCCAAGAGGGCGGAGGCGTGCGCAAGGGCGTATATGCGATGGAGCAGTCGCCCGAAGTTCAACCCATGGTCCTCTTGCCCGATCACTTTCGATCGAAGGACCACCCATCGATATCCGCCATGGCGGATTCGCGCGATGGTTTTAGACCCAATCGTCGATGGATTTCACCTCATTAGAGTCACGATGGGCGATGGCGGCCTTTGAACACCTTTATCGGATCTGACGGTCGCCAAGATGGGCATAGACCCTCAAGATTAAACCTACAAAGCGACCTTCAAAGGCGTCATACCGAGTGTTGAGGCCAATTATGCAGGCTCGATCCTGCTGGAAGTGGTCTTTGGATCCTGGATAATTTCGAGCGAGTTAATCTTGACATAGTCCCGTTCATGATGGCTATCATGCTCTGCTTTCGGACGAACTGCGTTTGCAAAGTTCAGCGGTGCGCGTATGCATACCTCAAGCTCAAGATGCGAGGCCCTCGTGGAGTCATCACGGTCAGCGGAAACTGACGCTCCCTCGAGCGGAGGAACACGGCTCTCATGGCGAAATCTGAGCAGCCTCTTAAGGCAATTCTCGAATCCGGCCGTTAAGCGACGGACATGACTAAGCGCGCCGGGTAACATACATCAAGACCACAGCGCGTTCGAGCACGCATAGCAATGCGGCTAACCCAACCCTTGCATGATTGCAAGGCAGGCTCTTCGTGTACATCATTACGCTCTGAAGATACCATGGGCATAGGGGAGGGCACGACCACGATAGGCCCAGTGCGGCTCAACCACACGGGGCTCCCATGTGTGTCACTTTCTTTTTGTTCTTTTTTTTCACGACTCCATTTACGGAGGCCTGTCCGTGATGAATCTGCTTGAACTCACGATGCAACAGCCGGGGAGGGACAATGGCTATAATGAACACTCAGGTGGTCTCCATTATGAGCATTAAATCTGTTTAATACACCATTGACAGCCTACCCACGGAGAGGACATGTTTAATAGTCAAACCCTTGCTTACCGCACTATTTGTATCGTTACGCACTCATAGCGAGAATTCCTTGAATAAACAATACATCACTTTTTGTTTATAATTGCATTCCTTTTTTATTATTATATGTTCATTTATGACATCTTGCATCTGTACACTTTGGTACGGCCGAATACACCGAGGGCTTATGTTCCCCGCATTATGGTGTGATAAGTCGAACACTTTCACAAGTCGGCACCCCAAACTTATAGCATTATATGCATCGGCTCGAATCATGTCTTGGGTCAATAGTTGGGTTTGCCCGGCTCCCATGTTTTGGTACCTTCGTTCCGTTCTATCGGCTAAGGTAGCCTTGGGAGAACCACTGCGATTGCGCCCGGTTGAGCTGGCGGCGCCTCGATGGGAAAGCTAAAAGCGGCCGTTATGATAAAGGCGAGAGCTGGTCGCTGTTTGAGAGGTCTTTTCGAGTCCCTAAAGACTTATGCGCTTAGAGTGAGGAACCGGTGTGTCGGCCTAGGCATGGATAGCACCCGAATTCGGTCTTCGAACACTAGAAGCTTCGCCAAAATTTAAAATTATAGAATTCTATGGCTAAGTGAGAGTGTTCAAGCATTATAAGTCCGGTTTCCTTGTTACGTTGTGTTGGCGCCTCCTAGATGGACCCAAAAATGGGAACAAGGCGCTCAAGTTTATCCGAACACCCGGCACTTTCGTGGCATGGGGGCTGAAGCCGACGACTTGCCATCTCAGATTTGATAAGCGGCGCCTGAAGGTAATATTTCAAATTAATAAGCGTTGCTTAGCGCATATGAACAAAGTTTTCAGCACAGGATAACACATTGCGAGTCTACTAAAAATTACATCTTTGGGGCACTCATCCGCAATCTTGCGGGCACCCTTGAGGACACTCTTATAGTACATTTGGCGTCGATACTCCTTGCCCTTGTGTGCGTCCGTTATAAGCCTCTCGACATCTAGCCTGCCCAGTGCACCTTTGCGGGCAAGGGCCCAGCAGGCACCTTCAATGCAGGCGGGCGCAGATGACTTCCACCCGAGGCACGCATCCACCAGCCCGCTGCAGGCGAAGTAGCTCCAGGCATGGCCTCTTGAGCCCTGGCCGGACTATGAGGCCCTTCATGGCCTACTCGGCTACCTTGTGGAGCTCGACCAGCTGCTTGATTTGGTCGCTAAAAACACCGGATGTCGGCCTCGACATCTTGAGACTAGAAGACCTTCTCCGTTGAACTCCCTCCTCGTCCGGTAGAATCTGGCGGCATCGGACCTGCTGCAAAGCAGATCTGTCGCTCTGGAGAGCTCGAATTCGGGTAAATGCAGGTAATTCACATTCACATGCTTGCTTTGCATGAAAAATGCCTTACCGCCGCTATTTTCTTCACCGCCTCAATCTCTGGAGGGCCTTATGGGCCTCGGCCTTAGCAGCTTTGGCACTCTCAAGAGCGAGGCAAGCTCGGACTCTCGAGTCTTGAGTCGCCTCCAAACTCTCATGCTTTTCCATGAGGCACAGAGCTCTTGCCGCACCTCCGCCACCGTGCCTCCTGCTTCTCTCGCTCCGCTCGTTCGCGGCGCGTATGTTGACGCGGACACGGCCTCCTTCGAGATCGCCACCTTGTTAAGTGGCCCTACGGTGCCCACGATATCCTGGTCATTTCTATTGCACCAAAATCCTTTTACATAAGATACAAATTTAATCTGGTGTTACTCACCTTCTTTGTCCTCGAGCTGCTTCTTGGCAAGGCCGAGCTCGTTCTCGGACCGCTCGAGTTACCTTCAAGCACCGACCTCCATGATCGGTCTTGGCGAGAGAGTCGGCAGCGCACCTGCAAACCCATATTGACATAATTTTAGAACTCCTGCGTATATCTTTTTAGATCCTTGGTCGGTTTTTCTTTCCGAACACGAACCCGAGCATCAAGACTCTTGTCTATGCGGTATTACATTACATATTTTAAAACTTCTTACCTCAAAGCCTGTTAGAAGGCTGCTGCGAGCAGTCGGTCCCGCTCTTGGCGGTGAACCTTCTAAATCACCGCACTCATGATAGTGCGGTGTTCTTCCTGATGGAAGCTCCATTGGCGCCTCCAACAAGTTGTCCGGTGCCTCCGGTTGGGCGGAGGCTGCGGTGTCCGCAGTCTTGCCCTTCTTATGAAGGGGCACTGCCGAACTCGAGAACCACTGCGGGTTCGGTGCGAGTCAGGCACAAAGTCCGGGAGGTTGCCTGTGGCACCTCCGGGCCTCCCCTCTTGGTGGGTCCCTCACAGGATCCCACCTCGGTGTCCTCGGCATCGCGAGGGTGGGCGGTTGGAATGGAATCTACATCAGCGGAGCCAAGGACCCGCTTGATGAGCGGGAATATCATCCTCGGCGGACTACTGGTGGTGTGCGGCATTAGAAGGACACTATGTGGCAAAAAGAAATTATAAATCATTGAGGAATCCGGATACTTACGATCTTGCGAGGCTTGGCCCTTGAGGCCACCCTGCCGTCGCCAGCGTTGGCGTTGGCGGAGCTGTCGGACGAAGGTCCTTCCCTCTTGGACCCTCGGCCTCTCTGTTGGGAGGCCTTCCTCTTCCTCTCTCCCTCACAGGGAGAGTCCTCTTTCTCCTCCTCGTCTTTGGGGAGAGTCATATGGAGCCACGGACGATGAGTGCGATACCACTGGCGCGGGAACTCCTTCGTGTTCCGTGGCCTTCTTCTTAGCCTTCTTCTCGGCACCACATAAAGTGCGGGACTAGCAACCCGTTAAGCGGGTATCCGGCTGGAGTCTTGGGGAGGAGCTGGGCAGTTAACCTGTCCGGATGTCCTCTGCCAGTCCTGTTAAAGGCATTGGGAATTTCAGATCCCTCAATAGAGTCAAACTATGAAAGAAATAAATGACCCATATAGGATAACATATCTTACCACACGGCGGGCATTTAATGCTGAATCCGCGATCTTTAGTTGCGGATCAGCGGGGCTTCTCCGCCCTTGAACAGCACCCTCGGGTAGCCGTGCGTTGTGTCGAAGAGCCGCTAAGGGTCGGTGCTGTGCGGATCAAACTCCCACAGTTGAAGGCCCGTTGTTGGCGGGGAGAATCCGGCGGACGAGCATGACTGGATCACGTTGACAAGCAGGCTTCTTGTTCACGAGCTCTGGAGGCAGGTGGAGTCGGTCGGTTCCTCCAAACTGCCCCATAGCAAGCCCTTCTCTTTCCGGAGGTGAGCTGCATGGGGTACAGATCTCAACTTCGGGGCTGCCCATTTAAGTCCTTGGCTCGGTGATATAGAACCACCCGATTGCCACCTTTGATGGTTTCCACGAAGCGCCCTCGAGCGAGGGCGTTGGGCATTTGCCCACCATGGCACCTCCGCACTCCGCTGGGCGCCCTTCACTACCTTGACAGCGTTGAAGGTTTTAGCCACAAGCGAAGTGGGGCTGGATGGAGAGAAGGCCTCGCACCTGACGATAAGCGCCGAGATGTTGAGGATGAAATTTGGCGCGGATCGTGGAAGTCGGAGCCGTAGTAGTACATGAACCCCGGACGAAGGGATGAAGTGGGAAGCCCGATCCAGCGGATGAAGTGGGGAAGAATCGACCCTCTCATGGGGCACAGGGGTGGGGATGAGCTGCCCCTTGTCGGGCGGCCGGTCTTGTGATGTTCTTTGGACAGGTATCCGGTGCCGCGCAGTTTTTCGATGTGCCCCTCCGTAGCGGAGGAGGCCATCCTGCCTCCGCTCGGACATGGCTGGAGAAGGTTGATCGAGATGTCGCGAACTTGGTATTTGGGCTCGAGTCTTGTGAGGAGATGGATAAGCAAAGGAGGAAGAAGGCGTGGGTAAAATAGGTGGATCCTTATCCCTTATATATGGTGGGGCGAAGACTATCGTCCCCACCGTCTGGTAAAACTAAACTTATCTCCCAAGCGCCACCATCAATGGCGCGGTTGGGTTACCAGTCCGTATTGATGGGAATCACGGAATAAGGAAACACGATCTCTGCCCGACAAGGCGTGCCAAGAAACTTCTCCGCTTCGCTGGCTGAGGTGGTATAATAAAAAGCGATTCAAGTAAAGGCTTGGTGGTGGTATGGCGTCATGCCACAAAATCGTCGGCGATTGAACTTGTGTACATATTATTCTCTCTATGGTGGAATGTGGAATTTATTTTGCGAGCGGACACTATCTGGTGTTCACAATCTTCTATGAATTATTGAGGAGAGAACCCGCCTTGCAATGCCGAACAATATCGCGCGGGCTCATCGTCATTGAAGCCTGGTTAGAGGAGCTCTTGAGGAGTCTAGACTAGGGGTGTCCGGATAGCGGACTATCATCATCGGCGGACTCCAAGACTATGAAGATACAAGATTGAAGACTTTGTCCGTGTCCGGATGGGACTTTCCTTGGCGTGGAAGGCAAGCTTGGCGTCTGGATATGTAGATCTCCTACCATTGTAACCGACTACTGTGTAACCCTAGCCCTCTCCGGTGTCTATATAAGCGGAGGGTTTTGAATCCGTGGGGCGAACAACCATTACAACAATCATACCATAGGCTAGCTTCTAGGGTTTACCCTCCTTGATCTCGTGGTAGATCCACTCTTGTACTACCCATATCATCAATATCAATCAAGCGGGAGTAGGGTTTTACCTCCATCGAGAGGGCGAACACAGGTAAAACATCGTGTCCCTTGTCTCCTGTTACCATCCGCCTAGGCGCTTGCAGTTAGGACCCCCTACCGAGATCCGCGGTTTGACACGACAAAGACTTTGAAGATTTCTTCTTCTTCTTTGAGTCATCGAGAATCATCATCTTTGTACTTCTTATTCTTTGATTCCTTTTCCCACGAGAGGACAATCGGACATGTAGTGACCGGGTTTCTTGCATTTGTGGCAAGTCCTATTTTTGTAGTCACGGGATGAGGAATCATCATTTCTTGAGACTTTCCAAAGCGGCCGTGGCGAGAGAACTTCGGAATTTCCTCACAAGCATTGCTAGTCTGGCTCAATTCTTTAGGATCACCAAGGCTGCTACGGAATCCTCGACGGACTCGAGATACTACCTTGGCCTTGATTGCACGTGATCTTAGTAGCTCGGTCCATAGAGATCTCTCTTCTCGGCAATTTGGAACTCATGAGTATTTAGCCTCTCGAGGATATCGGCGGGATCAAGTGACTTGTAATCAGCTTGTTCTTAAATCATCAGTGTGAGGGTATCAAATGAGGTGTCAAGTGATCTCAGCAATTTCTTCACCACCTCATGATCGGTGATATCAGTGGCACCAAGTGCTTGAAGCTCATTTGAGATGTCAGTGAGGCGATCGAAGGTTTGCTGAACATTTTCGTTGTCATGTCTTTTGAAGCGGTTGAAGAGATTGCGAAGAACATCAACTCGGGAGTCATGTTGAGTTGAGACTCCCGTTGACCTTGGATGACTGTCCCAAAGCTTAGCAGTTTCTAGTGCACTCACTCTGTCGTACTGACCTTTGCTCAGATGGCCACATATAATATTCTTCGCTTGAGAATCGAGTTGCTTGAATCTCTTCACATCAGTAGCATTCAGAGATGGAGTGGTGAGGGCATGCATTTTCCTAGCGTACCAGAGATCATTATCAATTGCCTCAAGATGCATACGCATCTTATTCTTCTAGTAGGGGTAGTCCGTCCCATCAAAGGTAGGACACCCAGCCGAGACCTCCTGCAGTCGACATAACTAAAACTCCAGGCGGTTAAACCAAAATCACACGAACAAGGAGTACCTTGCTCGATACCAATTGAAAGTGCGTTCGTCGACTAGAGGGTGAATAGGCGATTTTATATGAATTCTTCTTGAGGAATTTCGGGGTGAGAAATTCCTAAGCGAAGAACTACTTACGTGGAATAAGTACTTAGGTATAAGCATAACGAGCAACAACATAGTCATCATGATGAAATGAAAGACAAACCACAGTATAGAAAGCATAAACCACGGGATAAGCGAAAACAAAGTGGTGAAGAAATAGGATTGAGGATTAGAAAGTCTTGATCAAAGTCTTCAACGATAATGATCATGTTCATCAACACATAGCGAGGAAATGAAAGGGTTGAGGAAATAGAACCGATTGTCTTGGTGAAGACAATGATTTAGTAGACCAGTTCAAGCTACTTGTGAGGTTATAAATGCAGTTGGGCGGCTGAATATTTAAAGCTGGAGGACACACAATCCTCCTTTGTATTCTCCTTGAGCTAAGATCACCTGAGACCTGCGCCTTGATAGAGGTAAGTCTTCACATGTGACTTCCAAACCTTCACAGACTTGGTCACTCGGCAATCTGCAATTCCTCTTGGATGTTGGACCATGGCCCTAACCGTCTGGAGGATACACAGATCCTCAAAGGTAACAAGTGTCGGTTCCACACATGAACAATCTCTTGGTGATGCTCAATCACTTTGGGGTTTGTAGGTTTGGGTTTGGGATTTGAGTTTTCCTCACTTGATGATTTTCGCTCAAAGTCCTCGGAGGATGGGATGCTCTCAAATGACAAGTGTCAATTTCTCTCGGAGGCCAACCAGCTAGTGGTTGTGAGGCGACTATTTATAGCCTAGGGAGCAACCGACATGATAAGACATAAATGCCCTTATGCGATATGACCGTTAGGTGGTAGGATATTATGGATAGGCTGGGCGTGGCACAACAACGGTCGAGTTTGGTTTGAATTCCTCGGGCTATCATGTTCCTCCTTTGTGTAGGCCATTCATGGCGAATTCCTAACTCCTCGGTCGAGAACAAATTCCTCGAGAGACGGAAGAACTTCGTCTCATCCTTTGAAAATTAATTTGAGCGATATGGGATTTCCAAAGGCTTCACTCGAAGGATTGGGTAAGTGTAGAATTTTGAGATGAGCATCACTTGGAAATCAGTTTCCTTAGTATTACCTCGACCCCCTTTAACAGCACGGTGTTTCCTATGACTCAAGAAGAAGAAAATGAAACTACGAAAACAAAAGTCTTCAAGGTCACACCAATTTCTTCACTTTCAAAGCCTTCAGGAGAACCAAAGTCTTCAGCCGAAGACATTCATTTTTAGGGGTCGAGTTTCACTGTAAATATCAAACTCCTCATTGACTTATAGAGCCCGTGTACACTCACAAACATATTAGTCCTTTAACCTATAAGTCTTCAATACACCAAAATCACTAAGGGGCAGTAGATGCACTTACAGTCCACGTACCCTCGTAGACCAAAAGCGGAAGCGTTATGTTAAAGCGGTTGATGTAGTCGAACGTCTTCACAATTGTGGGAGTCCTGGACTAGGGGGTCCTCGGGCGTCCGGTCTATTGATGCGGGCCGGACTGATGGTCCGTCAAGATAGAAGACAAAAGATTATATCTCATGTCCGGTGGGGACTCTCACATGCGTGGATGGCAAGTATAGGTGTCGGATATATTATTCATTTACGTAAAACCGACTTTGTACAACCCTAAGCCCCTCCGTTGTCTATATAAACCGGAGGGTAGATCGAGGCAGGATCACAACATTGCTAGGCTAGCTATCTAGGGTTAGCGAATCGATCTCGAGTAGATCAACTCTTGTAACCCTTATACTCTCGAATATAATCAAGCAAGAGTAGGGTTTTACCTCCATAAGAGGCCGAACACAGGTAAACATTGTGTCCCTTCTCCATAGTTACCATTGATCCTTAGACACATAGCTTGGGCCCCCTTCCCCCTACCCGAGATCTGACGGTTTTGTCACCGACATTGGTGCTTTCATTGAGAGGTCCGTTGTATCGTCGACAGAAGGATCGATGGCTCACCTCTTCGTCAGCGATGGCGCTGCATCGGAAGACCTTTCTTCTGGACAAGTTTTTTTGTTCGGTGGCTTTGTGCTTGAGCCCTTTCGATCGGCCGCCTCGGCGGTCGATAGTTATGCCCGACCACGGATCAGGTTTGAAACCTAAATTATGTTCTTGACATCCGAGGAGACCTAGTCTTTGATGGGTTAGCGGCCTCGGCTGCCACTCTGTGTCCTCGCCAAAGCCTCTTGAGATCCTTTGAGATCCCATCGGTGTCAACACCCACCTCGGCCTTAGATCCGGGGCAGGTCTCACTATTTGAAGCGGGAACATAAACCCGCGGACTTCTTCCCTTACGGAACTTCGACCCGAAAACCCGGTCGGTCTTAGACTTGGCTGCAGGCAACCATCGAACTGCAAAGTGCGCATAGCCCAGGTCAATCGAGCGCCTCGTGCGAATTCAGCGTGGCAGACCTGCGGTTTCTGATCCCTTCGCTCCTAGATGAAGCATTGGGTTTGATCGATCTCCGCCATCACGGAGGCTTTACCTCGAACTGTACCAGCTCGGACTAGGGGCTGAGAGGAAATTTATGCCCACCACCACCCACTTGATAGCCAGCATGAGGACTTAACCAACATGCTAGACTATCGTCCGGACATCGATGGCATGGGACTGACGATCTGACGCTTGAACCAAGCCAAGTCCACCGTCACGGGGCATTGGATGACCACCTCAACCTCGATGTGTACATGGTGGACACTCGAAGAAAGTCAAGGATAACCCGAGGCGGATGAGGACAAACCCGTCGATAAACCGTAAGCGCCCGATGTCAGCGGCGCCGCTCATGATCGCAATGACGAAGAAGTGTAATACTGCTATGTCTTGAGGTTGCGTTGGTTTTCCTCGAAGAGGAGAGGTGATGCAGCAATAGTAGCATAAGTATTTCCTCAGCTTTTGAGAACCAAGGTATCAATCCGGTGAGGAGGCTCCTCAAAGTCCCACGCACCTACACAAACAAACAAAGAACTGCAACCAACACAATAAAGGGGTTGTCAATCCCTTCACGGCCACTTGTGAAAGTGAGATCTAATAGAGATAGTATGATAAGGTAGATATATTTTGGTATTTTATAACATAGATGCAAAAAGTAAAGATGCAAATAAAGTAGATTGGAAGCAAATATGATAAGAGATAGACCCGGGGCCATAGGTTTCACTAGAGGCTTCTCTCAAGATAGCATAAGTATTACGGTGGGTGAACAAATTCTTGTCGAGCAATTGATAGAAAAGCGCATAGTTATGAGATTATCTTGGCAAGATCATGTATATAGGCATCACGTCCATAACTAGTAGACCGACTCACCTTGCATCTACTACTATTACTCCACACATCGACCGACTCACACGCATCTAGAGTATTAAGTTCATAAGAATGAAATGCGCATTAAGCAAGATGACATGATGTAGAGGATAAACTCAAGCAATATGATATAAACCCCATCTTGTTATCCTCGATGGCAACAATACAATCGTGTCTTGCAACCCTTTACATCCTTTGGTAAGGACACGCAAGATTGAACCCAAAGCTAAGCACTTCTCCCATGGCAAGAAAGATCAATCTAGTAGGCCAAACCAAACTGATAATTGAAGAGACTTGCAAAGATAACTCAATCACACATAAAAGAATTCAAAGAAGATTCAAATATTATTCATAGATAAACTTGATCATAAACCCACAATTCATCGGATCTCGACAAACATACATAAAAGAGTTTACATCGAATAGATCTCCACAAGAGAGGGAGAACATTGTATTGAGATCCAAAAAGAGAAAAGCCATCAAGCTAATAACTATGGACCCGTAGGTGCAGTAGTAAACTACTCACAACTCATCGGAGGGCAAGGATGTTGATGTAGAAGCCCTCCGTGGTCGATTCTCCCTCGTGAGTGCAGTGAAGGCTCCAAGATGAGATCTCGCGGATCTGAGAAGGATTCTGGCGGTGGAAATCGTGTTTCGTGGTGCTCTGGATGTTTTGAGTGCGTGGGTATATATAGGAGGAAGAAATGCGTCGGTGGCGCTGAGGGCCCACGAGGCAGTCGCCCTCTGAGCGCCCTCCTATCTCGTGGGAGCCTCGGCAACTTCTTAACTTGCACTCCAAGTCCTCTAGATCACGTTTGTTCCAAAATCACGCTCCGAAGGTTTCATTCCGTTTGGACTCCGTTTGATATTCCTTTTCTTGAAATACGAAATAGGCAAAAAAACAGCAATATGGGCTGGGCCTCCGGTTACTAGGTTAGTCCCAAAAATGATATAAATGTGTAAAATAAAGCCCATAAACATCCAAAAGGGGTAATATAATAGCATGGAACAATTAAAAATTATAGATACTTTGGAGACGTATCAAGCATCCCCAAGCTTAATCCATGCTCGTCCTCGAGTAGGTAAATGATCAAAAAGAAATTTTTGATGTGGAATGCTACCTAGCATAATTCTCAATGTAATTTTCTTTATTGTGGCATGAATGTTCAGATCCAAAAGATACAAAATAAAAGTTCATATCGACATAAGAAATAGTAATACTTCAAGCATACTAATCGAAGTAATCATGTCTTCTCAAAATAACATGGCTAAAGAAAGTTATCCCTACAAAATCATATAGTCTGGCTGTTGCTCTATTTTCATCACACAAAGTATTTAATCATGCACAACCCGATGACAAGCCAAGCAATTGTTTCATACTTTAATAATCTCAAACTTTTCAACTTTCACATAATTCATGGCGTGAGCCATGGACATAGCACTATATGTGGAATAGAATGGTGGTTGTGGAGAAGACATAAAAAGAAGAAGATAGTCTCACATCAACTAGGCGTATCAGCGGGCTATGGAGATGCCCATTAATAGATATCAATGTGGTGAGTAGGGATTGCCATGCAGCGGATGCACTAGAGCTATATATGAAAGCTCAACAAAAGAAACTAAGTGGGTGTGCATCAGCGCTTGCTCCACGAAGACCTAGGGCACTTTTGAGGAAGCCCATCATTGGAATATACAAGCCAACTATAATGAAAAATGCCCACTAGTATATGAAAGTGACAACATATGAGACTCTCTATCATGAAGATCATGGTGCTATTTTAAAGCACAAGTGTGGAAAAAGAGATAGTAGCATTGTCCCTTCTCTCTTTTTCTCTCATTTTAGTTTTTTTTCTTTTTTTTCTTTGGCCATCTTTTTTTTCTTTTGGCCTTTCTCTTTTTTTCCTTTTTTTTTTCTTTTTGTAAAGTCCGAAGTCTCATCCCGACTTGTGGGGGAATCATAGTCTTCATCATCCTTCCCTCACTAGGACAATGCTCTAATAATGAAGATCATCACACTTTTATGGATTTACAACTCAAGAATTACAACTCAAAGCTAGAACAAGATATGACTCTATATAAATGCCTCCGTGATGTCTAGGATATGCAACAAATCAAGAGTGACATGTATGAAAATTATGAAGGTGGCCTTGCCACAAATACAATATCAACTACATGATCATGCAAAGACAATATGACAAAAGTAATGCGTGTCATATGAGCGAACGATGGAATGTTGCATGGCAATATATCTCGGAATGGCTATGGAAATGCCATAATAGGTAGGTATGGTGGCTGTTTTGAGGAAGGTATATGGTGGGTGTATGGTACCAGTGAAAGTTGCAAGGTAGCGAAGTGGGGCTGGATGCGAGAGGAAGGCCTCGCACCGACGATAAGCGCCGAGATGTTGAGGATGAAATTTGGCGCGGATCGTGGAAGTCGAGGCCGTAGTAGTACATGAACCCGGACGAAGGGATGAAGTGGGAAGCCCGATCCGCGGATGAAGTGGGGAAGAATCGACCCTCTCATGGGGCACAGGGGTGGGGATGAGCTGCCCCTTGTCGAGGCGGCGGTGCTGTGATGTTCTTTGGACAGGTATCCGGTGCGCGCAGTTTTCGATGTGCCCCTCCGTAGCGGAGGAGGCCATCCTGCCTCCGCTCGGACATGGTGGAGAAGGTTGATGCGAGATGTCGAACTTGGTATTTGGAGCTCGAGTCTTGCGGAGATGGATAAGCAAAGGAGGAAGAAGGCGTGGGTAAAATAGGTGGATCCTTATCCCTTATATATGGGGACGAAGACTATCGTCCCCACCGTCTGGTAAAACTCGCTTATCTCCCAAGCGCCACCATCAATGGCGGTTGGGTTACCAGTCCGTATTGATGGGAATCTGGAATAAAGAAACACGATCTACTGCCCGACAAGGCGTGCCAAGGAAACTTCTCCTTCATGGCTTGCTGGTGGTATAATAAAAAGCGATTCAAGTAAAGGCTTGGTGGTGGTATGACGTCATGCCACAAAATCGTCGCGATTGAACTTGTGTACATGTTATTCTCTCTATGGTGGAATGTGGAATTTATTTTGCGAGCGGACACTATCTGGTGTTCACAATCTTCTATGAATTATTGGAGGAGGAACCCGCCTTGCAATGCCGAACAATATGCGCGCGGGCTCATCGTCATTGAAGCTGGTTAGAGAGCTCTTGAGGAGTCCTAGACTAGGGGTGTCGGATAGCGGACTATCATCATCGGCGGACTCCAAGACTATGAAGATACAAGATTGAAGACTTTGTCCGTGTCCGGATGGGACTTTCCTTGGCGTGGAAGGCAAGCTTGGCGATCTGGATATGTAGATCTCCTACCATTGTAACCGACTACTGTGTAACCCTAGCCCTCTCCGGTGTCTATATAAACACGGAGGGTTTTAATCCGTGGGACGAACAACCATTACAACAATCATACCATAGGCTAGCTTCTAGGGTTTACCCTCCTTGATCTCGTGGTAGATCCACTCTTGTACTACCCATATCATCAATATCAATCAAGCGAGGAGTAGGGTTTTACCTCCATCGAGAGGGCCGAACACAGGTAAAAACATCGTGTCCCTTGTCTCCTGTTACCATCCGCCTAGGCGCTTGATTCGGGACCCCTACCGAGATCCGCGGTTTGACACCGACAAAGACTTTGAAGATTTCTTCTTCTTCTTTGAGTCATCAGAATCATCATCTTTGTACTTCTTATTCTTTGATTCCTTTTCCCACAGAGGACAATCAGACATGTAGTGACCAGGTTTCTTGCATTTGTGGCAAGTCCTATTTTTGTAGTCACGGGATGAGGAATCATCATTTCTTGAAGACTTTCCAAAACGGCCGTGGCGAGAGAACTTCTGGAATTTCCTCACAAGCATTGCTAGTCCTGGCTCAATTCTTTAGGATCACCAAGGCTGCTACCAGAATCCTCAGCTTCGGACTCAGATACTACCTTGGCCTTCAGTGCACGTGATCTTCCGTAGCTCGGTCCATAGAGATCTCTCTTCTCAGCAAGCTGGAACTCATGAGTATTTAGCCTCTCGAGGATATCAGCGGGATCAAGTGACTTGTAATCAGCTTGTTCTTAAATCATCAGTGTGAGGGTATCAAATGAGGTGTCAAGTGATCTCAGCAATTTCTTCACCACCTCATGATCGGTGATATCAGTGGCACCAAGTGCTTGAAGCTCATTTGAGATGTCAGTGAGGCGATCGAAGGTTTGCTGAACATTTTCGTTGTCATGTCTTTTGAAGCGGTTGAAGAGATTGCGAAGAACATCAACTCGGGAGTCATGTTGAGTTGAGACTCCTTCGTTGACCTTGGACAGCCTGTCCCAAAGCTTAGCAGTTTCTAGTGCACTCACTCTGTCGTACTGACCTTTGCTCAGATGGCCACATATAATATTCTTGGCGAGAATCGAGTTGCTTGAATCTCTTCACATCGGTAGCATTCGGAGATGGGTGGTGAGGGCGCCATTTTCCTAGCGTACGGAGATCATTATCAATTGCCTCAAGATGCATCGCATCTTATTCTTCTAGTAGGGTAGTCCGTCCCATCAAAGGTAGGACACCCAGCCGAGACCTCTGCGATCGACATAACTAAAACTCGGCGGTTAAACCAAAATCACCGAGAACAAGGGAGTACCTTGCTCGATACCAATTGAAAGTGCGTTCGTCGACTAGAGGGTGAATAGGCGATTTTATATGAATTCTTCTTGAGGAATTTCAGGGTGAGGAAATTCCTAAGCGAAGAACTACTTGCAGCGGAATAAGTACTTAGGTATAAGCATAACGAGCAACAACATAGTCATCATGATGAAATGAAAGACAAACACGAGTATAGAAAGCATAAACACGGGATAAGCGGGGCGAAAACAAAGCGGTGAAGAAATAGGATTGAGGATTAGAGAAAGTCTTCAGTCAAAGTCTTCAAACAGTAATGATCATGTTCATCAACACATAACTGAGGAAATGAAAGGGTTGAGGAAATAGAACCAGTTGTCTTGGTGAAGACAATGATTTAGTAGACCAGTTCAAGCTACATGGCAGCGGTTATGCGTCAGTTGGGCGGCTGAATATTTAAAGCTGGAGGACACACAATCCTCACTTTGTATTCTCCTTGAGCTAAGATCACTGAGACCTGCTTGAGTGAGAGTAAGTCTTCACATGTGACTTCCAAACCTTCACAGACTTGGTCACTCGGCAATCTGCAATTCCTCTTGGATGTTCAGACCATGACGCCTAACCGTCTGGAGGATACACAGTCCTCAAAGGTAACAAGTGTCGGTTCCACACATGAACAATCTCTTCGGTGATGCTCAATCACTTTGGGGTTTGTAGGTTTGGGTTTGGGATTTGAGTTTTCCTCACTTGATGATTTTCGCTCAAAGTCCTCGGAGGATGGGATGCTCTCAAATGACAAGTGTCAATTTCTCTCAGAGGGCCAACCAGCTAGTGGTTGTAGGGGGCGGCTATTTATAGCCTAGGGAGCAGCCCGACATGATAAGACATAAATGCCCTTGTCTGATATGACCGTTAGGTGGTAGGATATTATGGATAGCTGGCGCGTGGCACAACAACGGTCAGAGTTTAGGTTTGAATTCCTCAGGGCTATCATGTTCCTCACTGTGTAGGCCATTCGCACTGGCGAATTCCTAACTCCTCAGTCAGAACAAATTCCTCGAGACCGGAAGAACTTCGTCTCATCCTTTGAAAAATTGTGAAGCCGATATGGGATTTCAAAGGCTTCACTCGAAGGATTGGGTAAGTGTAGAATTTTGAGATGAGCATCACTTGAAATCAGTTTCCTTAGTATTACCTCGACCCCCTTTAACACCACGGTGTTTCCTATGACTCAAGAAGAAGAAAATGAAACTACGAAAACAAAAGTCTTCAAGGTCACAATTTCTTCACTTTCAAAGCCTTGGGAGAACCAAAGTCTTCATGAAGACATTCATTTTAGGGTCGAGTTTCCTTTGTAAATATCAAACTCCTCATTGACTTATAGAGCCGTGTACACTCACAAACATATTAGTCCTTTAACCTATAAGTCTTCAATACACCAAAATCACTAAAGGCGGTAGATGCACTTACAGTCCACGTACCCTCGTAGACCAAAAGCGGAAGCGTTATGTTAAAGCGGTTGATGTAGTCGAACGTCTTCACAATTGTGGGAGTCCTGGACTAGGGGGTCCTCGGGCGTCCGGTCTATTGATGCGGGCCGGACTGATGGTCCGTCAAGATAGAAGACAAAAGATTATATCTCATGTCCGGTGGGGACTCTCACATGCGTGGATGGCAAGTATAGGTGTCCGGATATATTATTCATTTCTGTAAAACCGACTTTGTACAACCCTAAGCCCCTCCGGTGTCTATATAAACCGGAGGGTAGATCGGGGGCAGGATCACAACATTGCTAGGCTAGCTATCTAGGGTTAGCCGAATCGATCTCGAGGTAGATCAACTCTTGTAACCCTTATACTCTCGAATATAATCAAGCAAGAGTAGGGTTTTACCTCCATAAGAGGCCGAACACAGGTAAACATTGTGTCCCTTCTCCATAGTTACCATTGATCCTTAGACACATAGCTTGGGCCCCTCCCCCTACTAGAGATCGGCGGTTTTGTCACCGACATTGGTGCTTTCATTGAGAGGTCCGTTGTATCGTCGGCGGAAGGATCGATGGCTCACCTCTTCGTCAGCGATGGCGCTGCATCGAGAGAGACCTTTCTTCTGGACAAGTTTTTTGTTCGGTGGCTTTGTGCCGGGCCAACTTCGATCGGCCGCCTCGGCAGGTCGATAGTTATGCCCCAGCCACGGATCAGGTTTGGAAACCTAAATTATGTTCTTGACATCCGAGGAGACCTAGTCTTTGATGGGTTCGCGGCCTCGGCTGCCACTCGTGTCCTCGCCAAGAAGCCTCTTGAGATCCCCTTCGGATCCCATCGGTGTCAACACCCACCTCGGCCTTAGATCCGGGGCAGGTCTCACTATTTGAAAGCGGAACATAAACCCGCGGACTTCTTCCCTTACGGAACTTCCGACCGAAAACCGGATCAGATCTTAGACTTGGCTCAGGCAACCATCGAACTGCGAGTGCGCACTTAGCGGGTCCAATCGAGGCGCCTCGTGCGAATTCAGCGTGGCGGAACCTGCGGTTTGGTCCGCTTCGCTCCTAGATGAAGCATTGGGTTTGATCACGGTCTCCGCCATCACGGAGGCTTTACCTCGGCTGTACCCAGCTCGGACTAGAGGGCTGAGAGAAATTTTATGCCCACCACCACCCACTTGATAGCCAGCATCGAGGACTTAACCAACATGCTAGACTATGCGTCCAGACATCGATGGCATGGACGACGATGCCGACGCCGAACCAAGCCAAGTCCCACCCGTCACGGGGCATTGGATGACCACCTCAACCTACGATGTGTACATGGTGGACACTCCGAAGAAAGTCAAGGATAACCCGAGCCCAGATGAGGACAAACCCGTCGATAAACCGCCAAAGCGCCGATGTCAACAGCGCCGCTCATGATCGCGGCGGCCGAAGAAGTGTAATACCTGCTATGTCTTGAGGTTGCGTTGGTTTTCCTCGAAGAGGAGAGGGTGATGCAGCAATAGTAGCATAAGTATTTCCCTCAGCTTTTGAGAACCAAGGTATCAATCCAGTAGGAGGCTCCTCAAAAGTCCCACGCACCTACACAAACAAACAAAGAACTCGCAACCAACACAATAAAGGGGTTGTCAATCCCTTCACGGCCACTTGTGAAAGTGAGATCTAATAGAGATAGTATGATAAGGTAGATATATTTTTGGTATTTTATAACATAGATGCAAAAAGTAAAGATGCAAATAAAAGTAGATTGGAAGCAAATATGATAAGAGATAGACCCGGGGGCCATAGGTTTCACTAGAGGCTTCTCTCAAGATAGCATAAGTATTACGGTGGGTGAACAAATTACTGTCGAGCAATTGATAGAAAAGCGCATAGTTATGAGATTATCTTGGCAAGATCATGTATATAGGCATCACGTCCATAACTAGTAGACCGACTCTGCTGCATCTACTACTATTACTCACACATCGACCGACTCTGCTGCATCTAGAGTATTAAGTTCATAAGAATAGAGTAACGCATTAAGCAAGATGACATGATGTAGAGGATAAACTCAAGCAATATGATATAAACCCCATCTTGTTATCCTCGATGGCAACAATACAATCGTGTCTTGCAACCCTTTACATCCTTTGGTAAGGACACATAAGATTGAACCCAAAGCTAAGCACTTCTCCCATGGCAAGAAAGATCAATCTAGTAGGCCAAACCAAACGATAATTGAAGAGACTTGCAAAGATAACTCAATCACACATAAAAGAATTCAAAGAAGATTCAAATATTATTCATAGATAAACTTGATCATAAACCCACAATTCATCGGATCTCGACAAACATACCGCAAAAAGAGTTTACATCGAATAGATCTCCACAAGAGAGGGGAGAACATTGTATTGAGATCCAAAAAGAGAAGAAGCCATCAAGCTAATAACTATGGACCCGTAGGTGCTGTGGTAAACTACTCACAACTCATCGGAGGGCAAGGATGTTGATGTAGAAGCCCTCGTGGTCGATTCTCCCTCCGTGAGTGCGGTGAAGGCTCCAAGATGAGATCTCGCGGATCTGAAGGTTCTGGCGGTGGAAATCGTGTTTCGTGGTGCTCTGGATGTTTTGAGTGCGTAGGTATATATAGGAGGAAGAAATGCGTCGGTGGCGCGAGGGGCCCACGAGGCAGGT
Source organism: Aegilops speltoides (assembly GCA_021437245.1). NCBI lineage: Eukaryota > Viridiplantae > Streptophyta > Magnoliopsida > Poales > Poaceae > Aegilops > Aegilops speltoides. The sequence goes on from JAHHZJ010002662.1 coordinate 32,886, forward strand.
GCGCCCCTGAGGCGCCCTCCTATCTCGTGGGAGCCTCGGCAGCTTCTTGGCTTGCACTCCAAGTCCTCTAGATCACGTTTGTTCCAAAAATCACGCTCCCGAAGGTTTCATTCCGTTTGGACTCCGTTTGATATTCCTTTTCTTCGAAATACCGAAATAGGCAAAAAAAACAGCAATATGGGCTGGGCCTCCGGTTACTAGGTTAGTCCCAAAAATGATATAAATGTGTAAAATAAAGCCCATAAACATCCAAAAGGGGTAATATAATAGCATGGAACAATTAAAAATTATAGATACTTTGGAGACGTATCAAGCATCCCCAAGCTTAATCCATGCTCGTCCTCGAGTAGGTAAATGATCAAAAAGAAATTTTTGATGTGGAATGCTACCTAGCATAATTCTCAATGTAATTTTCTTTATTGTGGCATGAATGTTCAGATCCAAAAGATACAAAATAAAAGTTCATATCGACATAAGAAATAGTAATACTTCAAGCATACTAATCAAGTAATCATGTCTTCTCAAAATAACATGGCTAAAGAAAGTTATCCCTACAAAATCATATAGTCGGCTGTTGCTCTATTTTCATCACACAAAGTATTTAATCATGCACAACCCGATGACAAGCCAAGCAATTGTTTCATACTTTAATAATCTCAAACTTTTTCAACTTTCACGCAATTCATGGCGTGAGCCATGGACATAGCACTATATGTGGAATAGAATGGTGGTTGTGGAGAAGACATAAAAGAAGAAGATAGTCTCACATCAACTAGGCGTATCAGCGGGCTATGGAGATGCCCATTAATAGATATCAATGTGAGTGAGTAGGGATTGCCATGCAGCGGATGCACTAGAGCTATATATATGAAAGCTCAACAAAAGAAACTAAGTGGGTGTGCATCAGCGCTTGCTCACGAAGACCTAGGGCACTTTTGAGGAAGCCCATCATTGGAATATACAAGCCAACTTCTATAATGAAAAATGCCCACTAGTATATGAAAGTGACAACATATGAGACTCTCTATCATGAAGATCATGGTGCTATTTTAAAGCACAAGTGTGGAAAAAGAGATAGTAGCATTGTCCCTTCTCTCTTTTTCTCTCATTTTAGTTTTTTTTCCTTTTTTTCTTTGGCCTTCTTTTTTTCTTTTGGCCTTTCTCTTTTTTTTTTTTTTCTTTTTGTAAAGTCCAAGTCTCATCCCGACTTGTGGGGAATCATAGTCTTCATCATCCTTTCCTCACTAGGACAATGCTCTAATAATGAAGATCATCACACTTCTATGGATTTACAACTCAAAATTACAACTCAAAGCTAGAACAAGATATGACTCTATATAAATGCCTCGGTGATGTCAGGGATATGCAACAAATCAAGAGTGACATGTATGAAAATTATGAAGGTGGCCTTGCCACAAATACAATGTCAACTACATGATCATGCAAAGACAATATGACAAAAGTAATGCGTGTCATATGAACGGAACAGTGGAATGTTGCATGGCAATATATCTCGGAATGGCTATGGAAATGCCATAATAGGTAGGTATGGTGGCTGTTTTGAGGAAGGTATATGGTGGGTGTATGGTACCAGCGAAAGTTGCAAGGTACAAAAAAGGCTAGCAATGGTGGAAGGGTGAAAGGGTGCGTATAATCCATGGACTCAACATTAATCAAAAGAACTCATGCACTTATTGCAAAAATTTATAAGTCATCAAAAACCAAAGCACTACGCACATGCTCCTAGGGGGATAGATTGGTAGGAAAACACCATCGCTCGTCCCCGACCGCCACTCATAAGGAAGACAATCAATAAATAAAATTGTGCTCCAACTTCATCACAAAGCGGTTCACCATACGTGCATGTTACGGGAATCACAAACTTCAACACAAGCATTCTTTAAATTCATAATCACCCAACTAGCATAACTTTAATATTACTACCTCCATATCTCAAAACAATTATCAAGCATCAAATTGATCATAGCATCCAATTCACTTTCTATGATAGTTTTTATTATACCCAACTTGGATGCTCATCTCTAGGACCAACTTTATGACCATAGCAAATACCATGCTGTTCTAAAAGACTCTCAAAATAATATAAGTGAAGCATGAGAGACTAATAAGTTCTTCAAAATTAAGACACCACCGTGCTCTAAAAGATATAAGTGAAGCACTAGAGCAAAAACTATCAAGCTCAAAAGATATAAGTGAAGCACATAGAGTATTCTAGCAAATTCTAATCAAATAGGCTTCTCCCAAAAGGTGTGTACAGCAAGGATGATTGTGGTAAACTAAAAAGCAAAGACTAATATAATACACGACGCTCCAAGCAAAACACATATCATGTAGCGAATAAAAATATAACTCCAAGTAAAGTTACCAATGAACGAAGGCGAAAGAGGGATGCCTTCCGGGGCATCCCCAAGCTTAAACTTTGGCTATCCTTGAATATCTTGGGGTGCCATGGGCATCCCCAAGCAATCTCTTGCCACCCTTTATTCCATAGTCCATAAAAGCTTTACCCAAAACTTGAAAACTTCACAACACAAAACTCAACAGGAAATCTTATAAGCTCCGTTAGTGAAAGAAAACAAAACCACCACATAAGGTACTGTAATGAACTCATTCTTTATTTATTTTGGTGTTAAACCTACTGTATTCCAACTTATCTATGGTTTATAAACTATTTTACTAGCCATAGATGCATCAAAATAAGAAAACAACACACGAAAAACAGAATCTGTCAAAAACAGAACAGCCTGTGGCAATCTGTAACTAACGCAAACTTCTGGAACTCTAAAAATCCTACCAAAATAGGAACTCCTGTACAAGTTGTTTATTAAACAGCAGCAAAAAGAATCGACGTTCCTGTGATTTAACAAAATTATATTCTTGCATGCAAAGTTTCTGTTTTTCAGCAGAATCAAATCAACTATCATCGTAGGTTATCCTATAGGTTCTACTTGGCACAAACACTAATTAAAAGATAAAAATACATCTAAACAGAAGGTAGATGCAAGATTTATTACTAAACAGAAGCAAAAACAAAAAACATAAAGAAAATTGGGTTGCCTCCCAACTAAGCGCTATCGTTTAACGCCCTAGCTAGGCACAAAAGCAAAGATAGATCTAACGAGTGCCATCTTTGGCACTAAATTTATAAGTAGCCCATGATAGATTCATAAGGTAATTTGACTTTCTTTCTTGGAAAGTGCTCCATGCCTTTCTTTAATGGGAATTGGAATCTAATATTCCCTTCCTTCATATCAATAATCGCACCAATCGTTCTAAGAAACCTATATCAAGAACGATAAAATCTCTGAGCACCAAATTTCTATTTGCAACAATGAGAACATCATTGATTCTTCCCATTGGCTCTTTAATGGTGGAATCCATAAGGTGCAAATTTAAAGAGCAATCATCAAGATCATGGAAACCTAGAGTATCACATAAAGTTTTTGAATCGTGGAAACACTAGCACCCAAATCTCACAAAGCAAAACACTCATAATCTTTAATTCTAATCTTTATAGTAGGTTCCCACTCATCATTAAGTTTTCTAGGTATAGAAACTTCCAAATTAAGTTTTTCATCAAAAGATTGCATCAAGGCATCAACGATATGTTTGGTAAAAGCCTTATTTTGACTATGAGCATGAGGAGAATTAACAACGGTTGCAACAAGGAAATACAAGCTTTTAAAGAACAATTATCATAATCAAATTCCTTGAAATCCGAGATAGTAGGTTCAATGTTATTAGAAGTTGAGGATTCTCCAATCTCACTTTTACCAAATTTAGCATCAAGATCTAAAGACTCTGAATTTTTGGGGCGCCTTCTAGGCAAAGTTGATTCATCATCAATCCCATAATCATCAAAATTCATATTGCAAAACATAGATATAATAGGAGATGCATCAATAACTTTAAGATCCTCATCATTATTTTCATGGAAACTAGAAGAACACGCTTTTATAAAGCTATCTTTCTTATACACATAATCTAGCGGTTATTTCCTTACACTCATCAATGGAAATTATCATTACTTTGAGAGACTCATTGATATCATGCTTAGGAGAGAAGATCTAAGTTTAAGAGAATCAACATCAAGCGAAAGTCTATCAACGTTCTAGCCAAATCATCAACTTTGAGCAATTTTTCTTCAAGCAAAGCATTAAAATTCTTTTGAGAAATCATAAATTCTTTCACACTATTCTCAAAATAAGAGGGCATCTTATTAAAATTACCAAAAAGAATTATTGTAGGAATTTCCATAATTATTAGAGGAATTACTAGGAGCGGCCTAGCATTAAAGTTTCCTCTATAAGTGTTGTTTCCAAAACTATTCCTACCAACAAAATTCACATCCATAGATTCATTATTATTCTCAATCAAAGAAGACAAAGGCATATCATTGGGATCAAGAGGATTATTTTTAGTAGCAAACATCTTCATAAGTTCATCCATCTTTCCACTCAAAACATTGATTTCTTCTATAGCATGCACTTTTTTACTAGAAGATCTTTCGGTGTGCCATTGAGAATAATTAGCCATAATATTATCAAGAAGTTTTGTAGCATCTCTAACATAATTTCCATAAGCGTGCCTCCATGGCGAATCTAAGAGATTTCTAGAAGCAAAGTTCAAACCGGCATAAAAATTTTGTATGATCATCCATAAATTCAAACCATGGGTAGGGCAATTGTGAAGCATCAATTTCATTCTTTCCCAAGATTGGGCAACATGCTCATGATCAAGTTGTTTAAAATTCATAATATCGTTCTTAAGAGTGATAATCTTAGCGGGAGGAAAATACTTAGAGATAAAAACATCTTTGCACTTGTTCCAAGAATCAATAATATTTTTAGGCAAAGACAAAAACCAAACTTTAGCACGATCTGTAAGTGAAAACAGAAATAAATTCAATTTGACAATATTGTTATCCGTATCTTTCTTCTTTTGCATATCACACAAATCAACAAAGTTGTTTAGATGAGTAGCGGCATCTTCACTAGGAAGGACGGCAAATTGATCTTTCATAACAAGATTCAGCAAAGCAGTATTGATTTCACAAGACTCAACATCATTAGGAGGAGCAATCGAATTACTAAGGAAATCATTATTATTGGTATTAGAAATCACACAATTTGGTATTATCTTGTGCCATGGCAACAAGTAATCAACACACAAACAAGCAGAAAAAATAGCGAAGAAGATAGGAGGAGATTGGGAAAGAGAGGCGAATAAAGCGGCAAGGGTGAAGTGGGGAGAGGAAAGCGAGAGGCAAATGGCAAATAATGTAAATCACGAGGAGATGGGTTTGTGATGGGTACTTGGTGTGTCTTGACTTGAGTGAAGACCTCCCCGGCAATGGCGCCAGAAATCCTTCTTGCTACATCTTGAGCTTGCGTTGGTTTTCCTCGAAGAGGAGAGGGTGATGCAGCAATAGTAGTGTAAGTATTTCCCTCAGTTTTTGAGAACCAAGGTATCAATCCAGTAGGAGGCTCCTCAAAAGTTCCACGCACCTACACAAACGAACAAAGAACTCGCAACCAACGCAATAAAGGGGTTGTCAATCCCTTCACGGCCACTTGCGAAAGTGAATTCTAATAGAGATAGTATGATAAGATAGATATATTTTTGGTATTTTATAATATAGATGCAAAAAGTAAAGATGCAAATAAAAGTAGATTGGAAGCAAATATGATAAGAGATAGACCCGGGGGCCATAAGTTTCACTAGAGGCTTCTCTCAAGATAGCATAAGTATTACGATGGGTGAACAAATTACTGTCGAGTAATTGATAGAAAAGCGCATAGTTATGAGATTATCTAGGCAAGACATGTATATACGCATCACGTCCATAACAAGTAGACCGACTCCTGCTTGCATCTACTACTATTACTCCACACATCGACCGACTCACTTTGCATCTAGAGTATTAAGTTCATAAGAACAGAGTAGCATTAAGCAAGATAACATGATGTAGAGGGATAAACTCAAGCAATATGATATAAACCCCATCTTGTTATCCTCGATGGCAACAATACAATATGTGCCTTGCAACCCTTTCTACCTTTGGGTAAGGACACGCAAGATTGAACCCAAACCTAAGCACTTCTCCCATGGCAAGAAAGATCAATCTAGTAGGCCAAACCAAAGCGATAATTGAAGAGACTTGCAAAGATAACTCAATCACACATAAAAGAATTCAGAGAAGATTCAAATATTATTCATAGATAAACTTGACCATAAACCCATAATTCATCGGATCTCGACAAACACACAGCAAAAGAGTTTACATCGAATAGATCTCCACAAGAGAGGGAGAACATTGTATTGAGATCCAAAAAGAGAAGAAGCCATCTAGCTAATAACTATGGACCCGTGGAGTGCTGTGGTAAACTACTCACAACTCATCGGAGGGCAAGGATGTTGATGTAGAATCCTCCATGGTTGATTCCCCTCCGTGAGTGCCGTGAAGGCTCAAGATGAGATCTCGCGGATCTGAGAAGGTTCTGGCGGTGGAAATTTTGTTTCGTGGTGCTCTGGATGTTTTCGAGTGCGTAGGTATACATAGAAGGAAGAAATCGTCGGTGACTGCCGAGGGGCCACGAAGACGGTAGCGCCCTACAAGGGGGGCTGTTGGGGAGCGTAGTAATTTCAAAAAAATCCTACGCACGCAAGATCATGGTGATGCATAGCGAGAGAGGAGAGTGTTGTCCACGTACCCTCGTAGACCCAAAGCGAGCGTTTATGACAAGCGGTTGATGTAGTCGTGCGTCTTCACGATCCGATCGATCCAAATCTTGAGCGTCTGGCACCTCCAAGTTCAGCTACGTTCAGCTCGATGGCGATCCCGGACTCCGATCCGGCGGGTGTCGGGGATGAGTTCCGTTAACCTGACGGCGTGGTGATGATGATGATATTCTACCGATGCGAGGGCTTCGCCTAAGCACCTAGCGATATGACCGAGGTGGAATATGGTGGAGGGGCACCGCTTGCGGCTAAGAGCGATCACGAAGATCAACTTGTGTGTCTATGGGGTGCCCCCTGCCCGCGTATATGAAGGAGTGGAGGAGGGGAGGGCCGTCCCTCTCTATGGCGCGCCCTAGCGGAGTCCTACTCCCACCGGGAGTAGGATTCCCCCTTTCCTAGTAGAACTAGGAGCCCTTCCATGTAGTAGGAGTAGGAGAGAAGGAAAGGGAAGAGAGAAGGGAAGGAAGGAGGGGGCGCAGCCCCTCCCCCTAGTCCAATTCAGACTAGGCCTTGGGGGGGGCGCGGCCTACCCTAGGCAGCCCCTCTCTCTTTCCCATATGGCCCAATGAGGCCCAATACTTCACCCGGCGAACTCCCGTAACTCTCCGGTACTCCGAAAAATACCCGAATCACTCGGAACCTTTCCGAAGTTCGAATATAGTCGTCCAATATATCGATCTTTACGTCTCGACCATTTCGAGACTCCTCGTCATGTCCCGGATCTCATCCGGGACTCGACTCCTTGGTACATCAAAACTCATAAACTCATAATAAAATTGTCATGAAACCTTAAGCGTGCGGACCCTACGGGTTCGAGAACTATGTAGACATGACCGAGACATGTCTCCGATCAATAACCAATAGCGGAACCTGGATGCTCATATTGGCTCCACATATTCTCTGAAGATCTTTATCGGTCAAACCGCATAACAACATCGTTGTTCCCTTTGTCATTGGCATGTTACTTGCGAGATTGATCGTCGGTATCTCAATACCTAGTTCAATCTCGTTACGGCAAATCTCTTTACTCGTTCCATAATGCATCATCCGCAACTAACTCATTAATCACATTGCTTGCAAGGCTTATAGTGATGTGCATTACGAGTGGGCCCAGAGATACCTCTCCAGAGCAATCGAAGTGACAAATCCTAATCTCGAAATCGTCAACTCAACATGTACCTTGGAGACACCTATAGAGCTCCTTTATAATCACCCGATTCGTTGTGACGTTTGGTAGCACACAAAGTGTTCCTCCGTAAGCAGGAGTTGCATAATCTCGTAGTCATAGGAACATGTATAAGTCATGAAGAAAGCAATAGCAACATACTAAGCGATCAAGTGCTAAGTTAGCGGAATGGGTCAAGTCAATCACATCATTCTCCTAATGATGTGATCCGTTAATAAATGACAACTCATGTCTATGGTTAGGAAACTTAACCATCTTTGATTAACGAGCTAGTCAAGTAGAGGCATACTAGTGACACTATGTTTGTCTATGTATTCACACATGTATTATGTTTCCGGTTAATACAATTCTAGCATGAATAATAAACATTTATCATGATATAAGGAAATAAATAATAACTTTATTATTGCCTCTAGGGCATATTTCCTTGATCTCCACTTGCACTAGAGTCAATAATCTAGTTCACATCGCCATGTGATTTAACACCAATATTCACATCGTATGTGATTAATACCCATAGTTCACATCGTCATGTGATCAACACCCAAAGGGTTTACTAGAGTCAATAATCTAGTTCACATCGCTATGTGATTAACACCCAAAGAGTAATAAGGTATAATCATGTTTTGCTCGTGAGAAGTTTAATCAGCAGATTACATCACATTGAGCCGTATGTATTTTACAAATATTATATGTTTACAATGCTCTGCGGAGCTACTCTAGCTAATTGCTCCCACTTTCAATATGTATCCAGATTAAGACTTAGAGTCATCGGATCGAGTGCCAAATCTTGTATCGGCGTAACCTTTTACGTCAGACCTTTTCACCTCCATAATAGAAACATATCCTTATTCCACTAAGGATAATTTTGACCAATGTCGATGATCTACTACTAGATCACTATTGTACTCCTTGCCAAATTCAGAGCATGGTATACAATAGGTGCGGTACATAGCATAGCATACTTTATAGAACCTATGGTGAGGCATAGGGAATGACTTTCATTCTCTTTTTATTTTACTGCAGTGGTGGGATTTGAGTTTACTCAATTTCACACCTTGCAACACGAGGCAAGAACTCCTTCTTTATTGTTCCATTTTGAACTACTTCAAAAATTTATCAAGGTATGTACTCATTGAAAAAACTTATCAAGCGTATTGATCTATCTATATAGATCTTGATGCTCAATGTGTAAGCAGCTTCACGAGGTCTTTCTTTGAAAAACTCCTTTCAAACACTCCTTTATGCTTTCTAGAAAATTCTACATCATTTCCAATTAATAATATGTCATTCACATATACTTATCGAGAAAGGCTGTAGTGCTCCCTCACTTTCTTGTAAATCTGAGGCCTTTCCAAAGTCATATAAAACCATATGCTTTAGTCGACTCATCAAAGCGTATATTTCAACTCGAGATGCTTGCGGTCCATAGATGGATCGCTGGAGCTTGCACATTTATTAGCACCTTTAGGATTGACAAAACCTTACGGTTGCATCATATACAACTCTTCTTTAATAAATCCATTAAGGAATGCAGTTTTGTTTATCCATTTGCAGTTATAAAATGTGGCAATCGCTAACATGATTCGGACAGACTTAAGCATCGTCGGTGAGAAATTCTCATCGTAGTCAACACCTTGAACTTGTCGAAAACCTTTTGCGACAATTCTAGCTTTGTAGATAATGCGCTACTATCAACGTCCGTCTTCCTCTTGAAGATCCATTTATTTTCTATGGCTTGCCGATCATTGGGCAAGTCCACCAAAGTCCACACTTTGTTCTCATACATGGATCCCATCTCAGATTTCATGGCCTCCGGCCATTTCGCGGAATCTGGGCTCATCATCTCTTCCTCATAGTTTGTAGGTTTATCATAGTCTAGTAACATGACTTCCAGAACAGGATTACCGTACCACTCTGGTGTGGACCGTACTATGGAAGACCTACAAGATTCTGTAGTAACTTGGTATGAAGTTTCATGATCATCATCATTAGCTTCCTCACTAATTGGTGTAGAAATCACTGGAACTAATTTTAGTGATGAACTACTTTCCAATTCGGGAGAAGGTACAATTACCTTATCAAGCTCTACTTTCCTCCCACTCACTTCTTTCGAGAGAAACTCCTTCTCTAGAAAGGATCCATCTTAGCAACGAATATCTTGCTTTCGGATCTGTGATAGAAGGTGTACCCAACAGTTTCCTTTGGGTATTCTATGAAGACGCACTTCTCCGATTTGGGTTTGAGCTTATTAGGTTGAAACTTTTCACATAAGCATCATGACCCCAAACTTTAAAAACAACAACTTTGGTTTCTTGCCAAACCACAGTTCATAAGGCGTCGTCTCAACGGATTTTGATGGTGCCCTTTTAACGTGAATGCAGCTATCTCTAATGCATAACCCCAAAACGGTAATGGTAAATAAATAAGAGACATCATAGATCGCACCATATCCAATAAAGTGTTGTTACGACGTTTGGACACACCATAACGTTGTGGTGTTCTAGGTGGCGTGAGCTGTGAAACTATTCCATGTTGTTTTAATTGAAGACCAAACTCGTAACTCAAATATTCGTCTCCGCGATCAGATCGCAGAAACTTTATTTTCTTGTTATGGTGATTTTTCCACTTCACTCTGAAATTCTTTGAACCTTTCAATTATTTCAGACTTATGTTTCATCAAGTAGATATACCCATATCTGCTCAAATCATTTGTGAAGGTCAGAAAATAACAATACACGCCGCGACCCTTAACACTCATCGGATCACATACATCGGTATGTATTATTTCCAATAAGTCAGTAGCTCGTTCCATTGTTTCGGGAAACGGAATTTTAGTCATCTTGCCCAAAAAGGCACGGTTACAAGCATCAAATGATTCATAACCAAATGATTCGAAAATCATCTTTATGGAATTTCTTCATCGCTTTACACCGATATGACCCAAATGGCAGTGCCACAAATAAGTTGCACTATCATTATTAACTTTGCATCTTTTGGCATCAATATTATGAATATGTGTATCACTACGATCGAGATCCAACAAACTATTTTCATTGGGTGTATGACCATTTGAAGGTTTTATTCATGTAAGCGAGAACAACAATTATTCTCGACTTTAAATGAATAACCATATTGCAATAAACATGATCAAATCATATTCATGTTCAGCATAAGCGCCAAATAACATTTATTTAGGTTTAACACTAATCCGAAAGTATAGGGAGTGTGTGATGATGATCATATCAATCTTGGAACTACTTCCAACACTCATCGTCACTTCCCTTGACTAGTCTCTTGTTTATTACGTAACTCATGTTTGAGTTACTCATCTTAACAACCGAACAAGTATCAAATACTCGGTGTAGGATCGAAAGTATGTCTAGAGGGGGTGATTAGACTACTTGACAATTTAAAGGTTTAGCCTTTTGATTAAGACAAGTTTTGGCAAGTTCACAATGATGATCAAGTCAAGTATCACCCTACACATGCAATTCTAGAGTAATGGCAGCGGAAAGTAAATTGCACATGTAGTAAATAGAGGTGGAGAAGAGCAAGCGCAATTTGGAACACGGAGATTTTTCTCGTGGTTCCGATAGGTGGTGCTATCGTCAATCACGTTGATGGAGACTTCAACCCACGGAGGGTAGCAGCTGCGAGAGTCCACGGAGGCTCCACCCACGAAGGGTCCACGAAGAAGCAACCTTGTCTATGCCATCATGGCATCATACGGAGGACTAGCCTTACTCGGGGTAGATCTTCACGAAGTAAGCGATCTCCTTGCCCTTACAAACTTCTTGGTTCAACTCCACATCTTGTGGAGGCTCCCAGCGACACCTAACCAATCTAGGAGGCACCACCCTCCAAAAGGTAATAGATGGTGTTGGTGATGATGAACTCCTTGCTCTTGTGCTTCAAATGATAATCTCCCCAACACTCAACTCTCCTCACTGATTTGGCTGTGGTGGAAGAAAGGATTGAGTGGAAAGCAACTTGGGAAGGCTAGAAATCAAGTTTCATATGGTGGGAGTGGAGCAACTTGATCTCAACACTAGGGTAGGTAGTTTTCTTCTCAGAAATGTAAGGTAGGAGTGGTAGTTCTTTCTGATGGCTCTCTCCACGAATGAAGAGGAGGTGGAGGGGTATTTATAGCCTCCACACAAAATCCAACCGTTACACACATTTGACCAATCTCGGTCAGACCGAAGTTGACAACTCGGTGAGACCGAAAGTTCAAATCTTGTGAGCGTTGGGATTTTCAGTGGGACGAAAATACAATCTCGGTGAGTCCGATTCTTCCAAAGACTAGGGTTTGCCATTCTCGGTGGGACCGACTTTATCATCTCGGTGACACCGATTTGATTCTGAAGGATTCTGAAGGTTGGCAACACTAGTTTGGTGAGACCGAGTTTGGAATCGGAAAATCCGAAATTTCTAGGGTTTGGCTTTGTGGTGAGGTGGTTCATCTCGGTGTGGTGAGTTTATGGAATCGGTGGGACCGAGATTACTTATGAGTATATGTTGGAATGAAAGATTGCGATAGTTTGGGAGATAGATCACTAAGCACTTTGAGCAACGGATCATTATCATAACCTCATTCCCTTTTAATAGTATTGGCTTTCCTATAGACTCAATGTGATCTTGGATCACTAAACCAAAAATGGAGTCTTGAGCTTTTGCCAATGTTTTCCTTAGCATTTTGAGGGTCCACATCTTGAGTCATTGCCATACCCATATCCTTGAACTTTACGAAATATTCTCAAGAAACTATTAGTTCAATGATATATATGTTGTTATTAATTACCAAAACCACACGGGATTAGTTGCACTTTCAATCTCCCCTTTTGGTAATTGATGACAACATATAGATCAAACTTCGACAAATGATATAATCAATGAATAATATAAATAAGCTTTGAGAAGTATGTGATAAGCAAGAGCTCCCCTAAATTTGTGCATTATTTAAGATTTGCGTTTGAATGCAAATGCACAATCGATTAGGATCATGGGTCACTCTTCCATGTCACATACATCTTGGTGGAAGCGCACAAAATGATAAGAATGAATAACATGCACCCAATCACCAAGACATGAGTAAATGATCATACAAGATATGAATAGCATATGATAAGCATTAAGCACACATTAAGGCATAGTATGATCAAGCACTCATCAAAATAGAAACAAGCGTAGTATCAAACACACGAGAATGTCTCGGAAAACTCAAAAGTATCTCAAAGAAACCGCTACGAAAAGAGCAAAAGCGAGCACTCTCTCTCTCGAAGTCCTATGATCTATACAATTTCTCCCCTTTGGCAACAAGTTACCAAAAGTTTGAAAGGTATAGAGCTAAGCGTCACTAGGGACTCTGCTGGCGGCTCTGTCTCGGTTGATGGAGTGGAGATAGCTATACGCAAAGGCTTGGTGAAGTCTGTGGAGCTGGAGGAGTGGACCTTTGGGCTGGGCTGGGCCGATGGGCTGTGGGAGGTCTTGATCAGATAGCCACAGTGTCATCCTTTGGAATAGCGGTGATCTGGGTCTCGTGGGAACCGGGCAGGCTGCTCATAGTCATCTGGACAAGGTCATCCTGCATCTCCTTCATGAGCTCTTCCTTCTCCCTCTTGGCTTCCTCGATATCTGCCTCAAGCTTGTTGGTGTGACTTGCACTTGATCGACTTGACATCGAGCATGGAACTTGTCTTCAACTATCCTCTCAAGACTCTCCACGAGGCGCACTATCTTGGCAGGCGTAGTTCAATCCTCAGGTAGCTTCAGGATCTGTTCTCCAACACTCTTGGGTTTAGCTGCTGCTGCTCTTTGCTTCCTTCTCAGCTTTAGCTTGTTTGGCAACTTCAGACTTAGCTTGACCTTCAGCAGGCGTGGGATCATCCTCGGTCATCACAACTTCATTATCCTCATGCTCGGGCTGCGGTGGCAAGTGGGGTCTATCCAACAAGTAGGTGCCCATGCCAAACTTGGCATTGATGAGCATCTGAATGTGCGGGCAAACCCACATGACCTCTTACAGTCTGCTGCAGTCCTCTTGATAGTCTCAACTATCGGGTCCATCACCTTGAAAGGTGTCTTCGATCTAGTATATGCAGCATGTTGATAGAATAGCCTCTTATCATGCGATGATCTCGGACTTGGGCATCAAGGTATGCCTCGAATTGTGTTTGTGGTTGGGAGACCTGCACGGAGGTGATACAGCTGAGCGAGCTTCAGATCTCTACATCCTTGGCTGGTACCTCATTGTACATGTTCTTCATAGACTCATGGTTTTCTTGGGAATTCCATAGACATCAACATCATCTTCTCTTGACCTTTGGAGCATTCAGCGGTGCAGCCCACTCTTCAACAGTTGAAGAGAATCTCGACCTTGATCATCCATACAATTCGCCATCTGGATAGAAATGTCTTGTGGCATAGAATTGCATGATCATCTCATCATTCCAAGCTGTCGACCGACCAAGCGAAATCTGCAACACCACATGCGGTGAAGCTCTCATGCACATGTGGAAAGTAGTCTCTGTGCTCTTCCTTTGTCAATGTATGCCCAATCAACATATCTAGTGTCGACAACAATGGGCTTCTTGTCCATGAGCACGATCTCATAGAAATCTTCTTTGCTCTCGGTGTGGAACCTTGGATCTCTGACAGTCCTTCTCCTATGGCATATGGATCAACTTGTCTCCATAGCACTGAGTCCTTTGTCCTTTCTTTCCTTCATGTTTTCAGCTCGAGGATGAGCATCATTGTGGGTGGCGGTTTAAGCGGAGTTTGAGCAATACATGTGCCTCTTCATCGACTCATTTGGTGGCACATTGTCTTTCTTCTTCTCTGAAGCAGGAATGTTTCTCTTTGTTTTCTTAGGCTTGGCGCGAGGCTTGGCTTGGCTGCCTTTCTTTGGAAGCAGATGGCTTGGACTTTGTAGGTGCTCACCTTACGATGGCATCACCCATCAACTTGGAAGCACGAGGAGGCTGGGGTGCTTCCTCATCGAATCATCATCGGCTTCATCATGCACAATCCTCTTCCTCTTGGAAGTTTTCTTCACCTTCTTTGGATGTTTCTTCTTCCATGCTCAGCTTCTTAGCAGCTGTGGACTTCTTCACTTTCTTGGTGCCTTTCTTGGTTTGTTGCCCTTGATGCTCTTTGGCAACCACTTTCCTCTTAGGCTTAGATGTGATCTCTTCCTCGGCTATAAAGTCAGAATCTTCTTCATCGAATTCCTCTTCTTCACAGCCTGGTGGCGAGGAGGCAAACCACTTGGTGTGCTCCTCTCACCATCATCGGAAAAGCTGCTGGCTTGGGACTAGTGCACGCCTCTGGAATCTCAATTGGTGATTCGGACCTGTTACGGTTGTCACGGCATCGACATGGTGACAACTTGTGAATAGATTAGGTATAGGCGAGAATAGAAGAGTTATCACAAAGCTGCAGAAGATTTTGCAAAAAATGAGTTCAAATTTCAGTTTTAGGTTTTCACAGAATGCATTTCGGTCGGACCGAGTCTAAAATTCGGTGAATCCGAAGTGTCTAAACAGAACCATTCACACCACTTTCGGTTGGACGAAATGGGTTTCGATCTAGCCGAGAACACTAGGGTTTCACTAAATCCTCATTTCGGTCGTACCGATTTGCACAACTTCGGTTGGACGAAAAGTCTGATCAATGGCGAGAGGCCAAATCGGTCGATCAGAATGTAGAATCGGTCACACCGAGATGTGTTCGTGAAACCTAACCTAAAACTTTCACTCAATTTCGTTCTAAGAACTAATCTGCTGGATAGGAAGATTTCAAACATGGCAGAAGCTAGGCAAACCAATCGTGTATAGAATCGGAGGTTGAAACACGAGAGGATCGAAACTCACCCTAACTTGGTGGAGTTTCTCTCTGGCTGGCTGCAACGGGAGATTGACCGTTGGCGGCGATGGAGACCATGGCGCGGCGCCTGACAGCGGAGGCGATCCGGAGACCACGGCGGCGGACAAAGGGTTTAGAGGCGGCGTTTGAAGAAAGAATCAGCGCTGCCCTCGGTATATATACCCCGGTGTCGGTGGGACGAGTTGTAAAACTTCGGTGGCACCGAGATGGTTAGCTTAGCGATTACACACTTGATCACGCCGAAATTTGCAACCGGTTTCACCGGGTGAAAACCTAGATCAATCAAGTGCTTTCGGTCATCCGATTTGAGTAGGTTGGTTTGACCGAAAATACTTAGAAGGTTTTGGAAGTTAAGTTTTTGACGGATCGGTGGCTCCGAGTGCTCCTCACTTGGTCTGTCCGAAAAAGACTTGTTCAAAGTTTGTGATATAAGCATGAATGGAATTTGAGACAAGAAAGCATAGATAGCTAGGGGAGGAACTTAGGCATTCTTGTCCATCCATTTGGTCAAAAAGAAAATCCAAAAGACCATAGCAACAAATGGATGTCCTCGAATGGACAAAATTATGCATCCAACATGCTCACACAATAAGATAGCAAATGAAATATGTGTCAAACATGCACAAACAAAACTCTAGCAACTAGCACACAATTTGTCGATGACTAGGTCATCTTTATATGAGTATATTGACTTAGGAGTCAAATGAGAACATTTGATCATAGGTCATACTCATCGTTTAAGCACAAGTGGGGTTACCACTTTTACATAAAGCATTAATGTGTTCACATCATTTGAAGATGCTTTAGCTCAAATCTTTAGAGCAAAGCTCCCCCTTGATGTGAGAACCCCTTTTAAAGGGTCAAACTAACCTTGGGTTGTCGTAGAAGACTTCATGTAGATGTTGAAGATGTGGATGCTCAATGTTGATGAAGATCATCAAGAGTTGAGAGCAATCCTTTGGATTCGGGCACTTTCAATACCTACATGGGTTAGTCCCACAAGGAACAAACAAGGATATCCATGGACATAGATTGAAGTACAAAATAGATGATGTCCACGAATGCAATGATTACCTTTTCCCTTGTCTTACCAACAAGAGGGTTTGTGACTCCATGAACTAGTGCAAGATGTGGAAGATGATTGCACAAGTTCTTGCCAAAATGAATGTGAGTGAAGTATGTTGGCGGAGTCACCCTCAAGAACTCTCTAGTTCTTCTTCTTCAGGATCCACATCATCTTGATGGGAATCCTTGGGGTAGTAGTCGAGCTTGATGAAGTAGAACTTGAAGTTTCCTTGGGAACCCACTTGACCATGGCCTTGGGTGCTTCAATAAATGCATCAATCTCTTCTTGAAGCTTGTCCTTGCCTTTTAGCTTGTGGTCTTGTGGTGGAAGGTCATCTTGAGCTTGTTCCACATTGGAAGAAGTAGGATCATACTTCTCCTTTTGAGAAACAAACTTTGGAGTGGGATATTGACCTTCTTCCCATTCAACACCCTCGGCGTTGAACTTTCGCTCAAAACCAATTCCTTGATTCTTCGGTGCCTTCCTTGCTTGCGAACAATTTCCTCAAAGTTCTTGCTTCCGGCAAGGCTCTTGTGAACACCTTTCTCTATAATCCCTTTCAATAAACTATTTTCTTGCTCAAGTGTAACTTGGCTTGAAACATTGTTAGTGGAATCAAGAGAACTACTAGAAGCAACAATATTGGATTTAGCATGGTTATTGTTACTACTAGATGAAGAATTTTCTTATGCTTGTCATGCTTAGTTTTAATAGGTGGCAAGAAATTAGACAAGAGAAGTCGTTTGGCAAGATATGAAGAACTCTTCTTTGAAGATCGTCATTGATTGCTTTTAGGAACTCATGTTCTTGCTCTAGATTGAGCTTCTCGAGCGTAGCTTCTCATGAGATCTTAGGAGCTCTCTATGATCTTCTTGAGTTGTTTCATGAGCTAACTTAAGAGTGTTTAGTTCTTTAGTTAGGCGCTCAATCTCCTTCATAGCATTGTCATTCGACTCTTCTCGACTATAAAGACTACTAGCATGTTCATCATTACTAGGCTCACTAGATTTGTCATGTAAAGCTCATCTTCACCAAGCAAGTCATCCTCATCACTATCAAAGTCAATGAATTCAGGTGTGATACCTTGGGGCCTTTTGCCATGAAGCATCTTCCAATTCCCTCATTTGGTGAATCAAATAAGTCATAGGAGTTGGAGTTGGAGGACACGAGCAAGACCGGCAACACCTTCATCTTATTTGTATTCGGAGTTGGAGTGATGGCTTCTTTCGGAGTGATTGTCGGAGTCGGGCCGGAGACCCATTCCCTACATGAGCTTGATGTTTTCTTCTTGTGTAGCTCCTTGATGACTTGTCTTTCCTTCCGAATCCTTGCTTCTCCGAGAGGATCTTCGTTCATAACGATCATCTCTACTCCTTCTCTCTTTCGAGGTGACTCTTCTCTTGAGCTTCTTCTTCTTGGAGATTCTTCTCTTCTCTTGTGGGGAGTCGAACACTCATTTGAGTAGTGTCGGGTCTTCCACAATTATGTGATTCGATCACGACTAGAAGATCTCTTTTCATCATATGATCTAGACTTTGAGCTTCTTTCCTTGCTTCTACTCTTGTAGAATTTGTTGAAGTTCTTCACCATTAGGCTTATCTCTTCATTGGAAACTAGCTTGTCACTTGAGGTTGTGGGAGCATCACATGTAGCCTTGTAAGCACCACTTGACTTGTTGTGAAGCTCTTCCTTATCTTTAAGTGTCATCTCATGAGCAACAATTCTTCCAATGACTTGGTAGGCTTGAGATTCTTGTAGTTTGGCATCATTTGGATCAAAGTGCACGGTGTCATACTTTCCATCCAAAGCTCGAGAATCTTCTTGATGATGAATCGGTCGGTCATTTCTTCGCTTCCTAAGCGGCAATCTCATTTGTGATGAGAGCAAGCCTAGAGTACATTTCAGCGACTCCTTCACCTTCCTTCATCTTGAACTTGTCAAGTTGACCTTGAAGAACATCTAGCTTTGATTCCTTCACGGACTCGGTACCTTCGTGCATTTCGACCAAAGTATCCCAAATCTCTTTTGCATTCTCAAGGCGGCTGATTTTGTTGAACTCCTCGGGACACAAAGCATTGAAGAGAATGTCACAAGCTTGAGCATTGTTTTGCAACATCCGCAATTCATCCGCTCTAGCCCGCGATCCGGAACTTTTCCTTCCTCGAAGAACTCACCTTGCAAGCCAACACAAATAATGCCCCATCGGCGGGGTTATGTCCAAGAATATGCATTTTCATTTGTGCTTCCAACTAGCAAAATTTGAACCATCAAAGTAAGGACCTCTCTGAAAATTACCCTCACTAGGCGCCATACTCTCCTAGGTTGTGAAACCAAGCTTATGGAGTCAATGCAATGAAACCAATCCAATGGAGACCAAAGCTCGATACCACTTGTAGGATCGAAAGTATGTCTAGAGGGGGTGATTAGACTACTTGACAATTTAAAGGTTTAGCCTTTTGATTAAGACAAGTTTTGGCAAGTTCACAATGATGATCAAGTCAAGTATCACCCTACACATGCAATTCTAGAGTAATGGCAGCGGAAAGTAAATTGCACATGTAGTAAATAGAGGTGGAGAAGAGCAAGCATAATTTGGAACACGGAGATTTTTCTCGTGGTTCCGATAGGTGGTGCTATCGTCAATCCACGTTGATGGAGACTTCAACCCACGGAGGTAGCAGCTGCGAGAGTCCATGGAGGCTCCACCCACGAAGGGTCCACGAAGAAGCAACCTTGTCTATGCCATCATGGCATCGCCCGGAGGACTAGCCTTACTCGGGGTAGATCTTCACAGTAAGCGATCTCCTTGCCCTTACAAACTTCTTGGTTCAACTCCACATCTTGTGGAGGCTCCCAAGCGACACCTAACCAATCTAGGAGGCACCACCCTCCAAAGGTAATAGATGGTGTTGGTGATGATGAACTCCTTGCTCTTGTGCTTCAAATGATAATCTCCCCAACACTCAACTCTCCTCCTGATTTGGCTGTGGTGGAAGAAAGGATTGAGTGGAAAGCAACTTGGGAAGGCTAGAAATCAAGTTTCATATGGTGGGAGTGGAGCAACTTGATCTCAACACAAGGGTAGGTAGTTTTCTTCTCGAAATGTAAGGTAGGAGTGGTAGTTCTTTCTGATGGCTCTCTCCACGAATGAAGAGGAGGTGGAGGGGTATTTATAGCCTCCACACAAAATCCAACCGTTACACACATTTGACCAATCTCGGTCAGACCGAAGTTGACAACTCGGTGAGACCGAAAGTTCAAATCTTGTGAACGTTGGGATTTTCGGTGGGACCGAAAATACAATCTCGGTGAGTCCGATTCTTCCAAAGACTAGGGTTTTCCATTCTTGGTGGGACCGACTTTATCATCTCGGTGACACCGATTTGATTACAGAAGGTTACAGAAGGTTGGCAACACTAGTTTCGGTGAGACCGAGTTTGGAATCGGAAAATCTGAAATTTCTAGGGTTTGGCTTTGTGGTGAGGTGTTCATCTCGGTGTGGTGAGTTTATGGAATCGGTGGGACCGAGATTACTTATGAGTATGTGTTGGAATGAAAGATTGCGATAGTTTGGGAGATAGATCACTAAGCACTTTGAGCAACGGATCATTATCATAACCTCATCCCCTTTTAATAGTATTGGCTTTCCTATAGACTCAATGTGATCTTGGATCACTAAACCAAAAATGGAGTCTTGAGCTTTTGCCAATGTTTTCCTTAGCATTTTGAGGGTCCACATCTTGGTCATTGCCATACCCATATCCTTGAACTTTCTGAAATATTCTCAAGAAACTATTAGTTCAATGATATATATGTTGTTATTAATTACCAAAACCACACAGGGACTAGTTGCACTTTCATCGAGGGCTACTATAAACACTAGTAAGGCACACATCAATAACTTTGTATATCAAATATACCCTTGTTCACTTTGCCATCCTTCTTATCCACCAAATATTGAGGGCATTTCCACTTCGGTGACCATTTCGTTTTGCGATTAAGCACTCGGTTTAGGCTTTGGTCCAGCTTTGGTCTTCTTCACGGGAGTGACAACTTATTTGTCATTCTACTTGAAGTTTCCCTTTCTTTCCCTTTGCCCTTTTCTTGAAACTAGTGGTCTTGTCAATCATCAACACTTGATGCTCTTTCTTGATTTCTACCTTTGTCGATTTCAACATCACGAAGAGCTCGGGAATCGTTTTCGTCATCCCTTGCATACTATAGTTCATCACGAAGTTCTAGTAACTTAGTGATGGTGAATAGAGAATTTTGTCAATCACTATCTTATCTGGAAGATTAACTCCCACTTGATTCAAGCGATTGAAGTACCCAGACAATCCGAACACATGCTCACTAGTTGAGTGATTCTCCTCCATCTTTCAACTATTGAACTTGTTGGAGACTTCATATCTCTCAACTCGGGTATTTGCTGGAAATATTAACTTCAACTCCTGGAACATCTCATATGGTCCATGACGTTCAAAACATCTTTGAAGTCCCGATTCCAAGCCGTTTAAGCATGGTGCACTAAACTATCAAGTAGTCATCATTTTGAGCTGGCCAAACGTTCATAACGTCTGCATCTGCTCCTGCAATAGGTTTGTCACCTAGTGGTGCATCAAGGACATAATTCTTCTGTTCAGCAATGAGGATAAACCTCAAATCACGGATCCAATCCGCATCATTGCTACTAACGTCTTTCAACAAAGTTTTCTCTAGGAACATATCAAAATAAACATATGAAAGCAACAACGCGAGCTATTGATCTACAACATAATTTGCAAAATACTACCAGGACTAAGTTCATGATAAATTTAAGTTCAATTAATCATATTACTTAAGAACTCCCACTTAGACAGACATCTCTCTAGTCATCTAAGTGATCACGTGATCCAAATCAACTAAACCATGTCCGATCATCATGTGAGATGGAGTAGTTTTCAATGGTGAACATCACTATGTTGATCATATCTACTATATGATTCATGTTCGACCTTTCGGTCTCTGTGTTCCGAGGCCATATCTGTATATGCTAGGCTCAAGTTTAACCTGAGTATTCCGCGTGTGCAACTATTTTGCACCGTTGTATTTGAGCGTAGAGCCTATCACCCGATCATCACGTGGTGTCTCGGCCGAAGAACTTTCTGGCAATTGCATACTCGGGAGAACACTTCTTGATAATTAGTGAGAGATCATCTTAAAATGCTACCATCAATCAAAGCAAGATAAGATGCATAAAGGATAAACATCACAAGCAATCAATATAAGTGATATGATATGGCCATCATCATCTTGTGCTTGTGATATCCATCTCGAAGCTTGATTGTGATCACCATCGTCACGGCGTGACACCTTGATCTCCATCGTAGCATCGTTGTCGTTCGCCATCTATTGCTTCTCGACTATCGCTACCGCTTAGTGATAAAGTAAAGCAATTCTGAGCATTGCATTTCATACAATAAGCGACAACCATATGGCTCTGCCGCGATTGCCGATAACCGGTTACAAAACATGATCGTCTCATACAATAAAATATAGCATCATGTCTTGACCATATCACATCACAACATGCCTGCAAAAACAAGTTAGGCGTCCTCTACTTTGTTGTTGCAAATTTTACGTGGCTGCTACTGAGCTAAGCAAGAACCGTTCTTACCTCACGCAACCACAATGATAGTTCGTCAAGTTAGTGTTGTTTTAACCTTCGCAAGGACCGGGTGTAGCCACACTCGGTTCAACTAAAATGAGAGAGACAAACACCGCCGGTCACCTTTAAGCACAAGTGCTGCGTAGCGGTGAAACCAGTCTCACGTAAGCGTACCGTAATGTCGGGCGGCGCTTCACCTCACAATACCGCTGAACCAAAGTATGACATGTTGGTAAGTAGTATGACTTGTATAGCACAACTCACTTGTGTTCTACTCGTGCATATGACATCTACGCATAAAACCTGGCTCGATACCCTTGTTGGGGAACATAGTAATTTAAAAAAATTACGCTACGCAAGATCATGGTGATGCATAGCAGCGAGAAGGAGAGTGTTGTCCACGTACCCTCGTGAACCCGAAAGCGGAGCGTTTATGACAACAGCGGTTGATGTAGTCGTGCGTCTTCACGATCCGACCGATCCAAGTACCGAGCGTCACGGCACCTCCGAGTTCGACACCGTTCAACTCGATGATGATCCCGGACTCCGATCCAGCGAGGTGTTGGGGATGAGTTCCGTCGACCTGACGGCGTGGTAGCGATGATGACATTCTACCGGCGCGAGGCCGCCTAAGCACATGAGCGATATGACCGAGGTGGAATATGGTGGAGGGGCACCGCTGCGGCTGAGAGCGATCACGAAGATCAACTTGTGTGTCTATGGGGTGCCCCCTGCCCGTATATAAAGGGTGGAGGAGGGAGGGCGGCCCTCTCTATAGCGCGCCCTAGGGAGTCCTACTCCCCGGGAGTAGGATTCCCCCCTTTCCTAATAGAACTAGGGCCCTTCCATGTAATGCAGTAGGAGAGAAGGAAAGGGAAGAGAGAGGGAAGGAAGGAGGGGCGCAGCCCTCCCTAGTCAATTCGGACTAGGCCTTGAGAAGCGCTTGGCCTGCCCTAGGCAGCCCTCTCTCTTTCCCGTATGGCCCAATAAGGCCCAATACTTCTCCGGCGAATTCCGTAACTCT